>VDFB02282205.1:0-47873 GCA_007258455.2 Sequoia sempervirens | reverse complement strand
TGATTCACCAGATATGAGGATTATATTTAAATTGTCAAACCAGGGATGTATCTTCTTAGATGATGTTGATATTGTATGTACAAATTAAAGGTTTCTAGGGTTTCTATGTCACTAAAAAACAATCATGGGCCATTTATCTACTTCCATTTGTTCAAAATTTTAAAATATCTTATGAGACACACCTATTTCACTTAGCATAATATCATAAGGCACTAATTTTTTTCTTTTGAAGTCGCTTGTGATCAAACACTTTTGAATTTTCTCAATTTGTTTCCACTTTGAGTTTGAGGTATTGCTAGCCCACAATTCACACCCCTAAAGTACTACCATAATCACTAAAAGTCCCAAAAGAATCTAGGTAGTTTTCCAATCCCATAGTGCTACCTCTCTACATCTATTTTTGAAGAGCATTTAATGCTTTCCATCCTCCCAAGGTTATCTTCTTTTTGTAACCCTTCTGACTAAGATTGTTGTTGAAGTCAATCTTGAGGTATTTGTACTTTGTTACTTCTTCAATAATATTACCTTCAAAGTAAAATTTATGTTGGTTATGCTTTCTTCTATTGGAGAAAATCACGATTTTGGTCTTGTTGGTATTAACTTGTATCCCCACCACTCTACAAAATTGCTCAAGAGAAAATAAGTGCTCATGCAACCCATGAACTAATTTAACAATCAAAATAAGGTCATTGGCATAACGAAGAAGCCTTATCACAAATTCTCCCAAATGAAACCCATCTCCACCTTTCAAAAGCAAACTGAAAAGAGTGGGGAATAGTGGGAACCCTTGCTTAACCCCAAAGTCACTCCAAATTTGTTCTAAAATGCCTACTGAAGTCTCATTTTAACTTTAACCTCTTCATAAAGCTTATAAACAATCGTCCTAAGATGCATAAGAATCCAAAATTCTCCCACTTTATGTCATAACTTACCCCTGGGGACCATGTCAAAATCCTTTTTGAAATCAACAAAACAACAAAAAGATTCTTCTCTTTTCCCCCAAACTTTTTCATCGACGTGCCTCAAAGTGATTCCATGATCAATTGTAGAGTTCTTAAGCCTAAAACTTGCTTGCTTTTTTGCATGTTTTTCTTTTTCTTCTGCCCACTTATTGATTTTGTTTTCTATCATACTACCAAATAATTTTGCAACACAAAGTGTTTCCATTATGGTCCTATAATTGGAAGGATTATTAACATCACCACTCTTCATAAGAGTTATCACGAGGTTGGTTGACTAATCTCTTGGGAATCCTTGAATGATGTTGAATATTCTCATAATGTGCGGTTGGAGAGTTCTCACCCTCCATTTTAGATATTTTGCTTGAAAATCAACCTAGTCTTTTGCTTTTCCTATATCCAATTTCTTAATACCCATCTCAACCTCCTACATGGTGAAAAGTATTGTTGTGGTGTTGAACAAGGGGGTGGGGGAGAGGTGGTGCGAGGTCCACCTTTGTTTCTTGCTCATCAAGTTGTCTTGTATATTCAAACTATTGATTAGTTGTAATGTTATTTTCAATTTGTTTCTTTCTTGGTTTTCTTTCCTAGATAGATTAACTCTTCACACCTTGTGTCCATGAAATCAACCTTTTTCCTTCTTATAATATGTTTGTACAACTTAATAGATTTTTTTTCTTGCTTGAATCTTTCAAAATTCTCCTTACAATTTTACATTCCTAGAAAAACAATTTATTTTTGATTTCTTATTTTTTCTTTTGCACCTCTCTAATACACCTTAAATTCAATTTGTTAACGGATAACTTTTGAAACTTTGAAATCGAGTTTTCTCATCCCTAATACAATTTTCTTGAGTCAAAAGTAATAAAGCAAACTGTCAGTGGGAAACGGATATTTTGACGCTCCTCTTTTAACCCTTGGGAGGAGTAAAATTGCTGTTCGTACAACTTCAAAATGCACTATACACATACATGGTAAATACCTATATTAACACTTCTGGGCTGGTGAGCAGTTCTGGCCCTCACCACTGAGCGTGTATTTGCCCGCGGGTAAGCACAACCATCAGCTTAGCCATGGCAATGGGAATGGGACTACACCAACTTAAGGCAGGTCCATGTAAAGTACCCTTTCTTTTTGTTTCTCTTTGCCGCTTTGGGTTTCACATCTTTAATATAATGTAATGCTCGCGGTTCTTGTTTGTTGTTTTCAGGGTTTTAGCTCTACCTGCAAGCTGCCCAGTGACATAATCGTGCCTGTGCCCGTTCTTGTTCCTTCGAGCAGAGGTGGATCTCCATCTCCAATCCAGAAGTTGTCATATTCGAATAACATAACTGTAAAGTGCAGTTGCAGCAGTGAGAAGGTGAAGGCAATGGCGACTTCTCTTGAGAATATTGCCGAAAATGCCGCAGAAGATGGTGAGAATGCTTTTTTTACAGTTTCATTCAACATTCTATAACACGCCTTGTTGTTTCGTATCTCTCATCAGCCAGAGCTCGAATTTTAGCCCCACTTTATAAATTTTTTGGTCCAAACTCATAAGTTGTATTCACTCACATACAAGTGCTCTAAGCCAGCTGGGGTTTGTTGACATGATAATAAGTGAACACTGAATTGCTCATTTCGTAAAAGACGAAATAGAATGTTTAAATAAAATATATATGCACAGAATTGGGTTAGAGGGCGTGCAAAAACACTACATAATAGCTAAAAATAAACATCAAGTTTTCACAGTTCATGAAATTCAATTGCTATGCCTACGGAAAAAAAAAAGTGTACAGAATAGTTGTCGAATCTTCCAATTGTGTTCAAGAACTGTATTAATGAAGAAACTATTACAAACATAAAAGTCATAGAGCTCCCAAAGACGATGCAATGAAAGAAACCATGAGGAAAATACTGATGTTCCGCTGTTGTCAGACATAAATGATGTCAGACTGCTTCAAAACGAAAACACTTTAATTAAGATTAAATTACGTGCTTGGGGCCGAAGACCACAGAGTAGCATCATTTGGTTTGAGAATAATATCTGCGCCCTGAGCTGGGGTGAGAGTGAGGATTCACGGGAAGGGCCTGTTTGAAAATAATGTGTGTCCCATGTTGCTGTGGGAATGAGGACAGTGAGAGGAAGGGTTTTGAATGAGAGTTTCAGTTTTTTGGCATTTCAAATGCATGACTTACCACTTTGGTAACAATAGCATGTATATGCTGAAAACACTGCACAAAACTTGCAAATAACAAGCCTAAAACCCTGATTATGGGTCCTGCCCAGTGATCTGAAAGTCAGACAAAATATTACCCATGCCGTCGATTACAGAAAATTAGAACCCCATATCAAACTGCAAATCTCTCAAAAAAAGAAGAAGAGGAAGAAGAAGAAAGAAAGACAAGCACGAGATTCACAAAATCAATGCAAAATAAAGTCTCTGAAGGATATGTGGAAATGATAATGCCATATAGATCAATGTTTCAAACCCATTGAATGCTGCGGAACCCTACTATGGCAGCCTCAGAGAATCAGATAGTGTTTGAAAATATGCTGAGAGACTGTTGCTTACAAATTGCAAATGCTAAATTAGATAAAAAAATTTAATTCTGTGAAAAACGTTGAAGAATGACAACTTGAATTCCTCATGAATTGGACCCAAAGTTTTCCCAAACATACAATAACATCCTCTGTAGAATTATTTTGCCAGATCCTCAGACACCTTCTGAAAACCAGTGCCATATTGAATAAATTATAAAATGATTAAATATCTACAAAGAAAGAAGGACAGCAGCAGCACCAGGTGTTAATTGTTGATTGATTTGCCACTGCATCACACTGCAGTGTTTTTATAGTGGGGAAACCAAGCCCAGCACAGAAGGCAAATAACATTTTCAGGAATCATGAATTGATTTGAAATGTATAAGAATGATCTTGACTGTATTAAAACTTGAATGCTTCTTAACTAATTTTATTCATTGATTTTTATGAAAGCAGAAGTCACATTACACTCTTTTGTAGTGCATTACAAAACTCACCTTCATGAATGAAGGCGCAGTTAGGGAGATATATCTGGTTCTGGCAATTCAGTAAGTCCCAAAGATGGGTCATGAAGATGAGACCCAAAATTCAAATTGTTGACCATGTAAATACAAACTCAGAGAAACCCTCTATATTCATTCATGGGGGCTTACATATTGTACTACCTTCACAAATGAATGTGCATTTAAGGAAATATTTCTGTTGCTGATAATCCGGTAAACCCTGAAGATGGGTGATGAAGATGAAACCCAAAATGTTGACCAAGCAAATGTAAACACAGACAACCATGAAACACTGGACATTGGAGCATAAATGACCATAAAGACTCTCCAGTGGAGGTACCATTCCCTGCATCTATTGGAACAAAATAATGAGAATCAATGGCAATAATTAGTCAGGAGCTTGATTTGTTTAGAATTGGAATGGGCATGATCGAGAAGTTAAGAGAGGGATCCAATAACATAAGAAGTGTGTGAACTTTTTTCTACTGTTGAAAAATCTGCTGTTAGAAATTTACACCAAAAATACTTTCAGGAAGTAACTGACATTGAAGATGGATAGAGTCCTAAGTAGATACATAGAGGCTGCAACTTAACAACAGTGTCAAGTAGCTTGATGTAATGTCCCCTTTGTGAATTTATCTTAGAGTTGCCTTTAGGTCTTCCAAATATGTCCAAAATTAATAGCTTTAGAGGTAGAATATAAATTCTAAAGATGAACTTGGTTATTGAATTTAGACATGTACATAATACCGAACATATGGTAATATATAATTTGCACTTATAATTGTCTTGGGCAGAAGCGGGAAGGACACCACAATATGAATGCTATTTCTGGCTTCTCTATTTAATTATCGGCATATAGATCTGGGACCAAATGATGTCTCTCCTGGTCGCTATTTCAGATTTGTAACCTTCAACTCATGTGATCCAACCTTGGCTGTGTATTGTGATTTATACTTATGATTATGCAGCCCCTATTTGGTGATTACTAAGGCTTCCGAGGAGTGCTTGAGGTCTGAAGTCAAACTGCGAATTTTCTGATAATGCTGATTATTCATTTTACTTGTCTTTTTATATGCTCATGTCCCCTTCAAGAAACACCTCCCTTTTGGATGGGTATGACCACCCGATGGATCATGTCTTTTAGATTATACTTTACCCATTGTTGTTAAGAATAACTAACAATCTATAAATCGTTGCTTCCTTGATGTTAATGGTTGTTTATTTGATAAATCATTATCTCTAGAGATGCCGATTCTCCTTGCTGCTGTGTTTAATTAATTCTTACTGGTATTTTAACTTTATCGATCTTTGCCTTGGCATTGTATTTGACCTCTTCATCCACAGGTCTGTTCTCCTCTTGGAACCACGTCCTTGCCTTATAGCGAAGAGTAGTTTTTCCAAATACATGAGTGGTGGCTTAGGATTTCCTCAAACTATTCTCGGTTTTCTGAGTCAGAAGTCCTGTCTGGAAGGTGAAACCCACGATATAATCTTTCAAGCATCCGACAGAACAAGGTGGCGGTGTGGTCTACAGAGTCACCTGATAAAAACGTGCATTATATTTAATATTCAATCCCTTCAATGGTATCTTCAGACAACCGTTTGTAAAATCTGGTATTTCCCTGCGCGTAACTGAGTTATGGGCACTCTGATTAATGTTGTGGGTTCTTTGTATGCGTCAACCGATAGAAACCATGTAGGAATATATTATTTGTCCATAATAATAATAATTGTCATTTCATAATTATAATATTGTTAATCTTATATATATTTTAATATTTATTACATCATAACAATAATGATATTTATAATAATCTTAATCTATATTATATTGTAGTTATGATATTATCTCAGGTAATTATAATAGTAATTGATTATTTATTTTTATCTTGATGTTTAAATCGTTATTTATTTGTAATTATAATTATGATATTATCTTTGATAATCATAATATATAATTTTTAGATTGTGATTATTTATATTCATTTTCTCCTTATTCTTTTATTAGTTATTTGTATCCAAACTTTATCTTTCATGCTCCAATCTCGGGGCCATGACACTTGATATTTAATACCTTATTTCGAGAATTCATGCTTGATGTCTATAACAATGGCAGTGACATTAGTAGCAGAAGTTACTAAATAGATGCCTCCTTGTATATTCAATTCATTGGATCAGTTGATGACTCTGCCAACCTTATGATGGGTTGGCCAGGGCCCGTTACTTTTGGTTTTCATGTAAAATGAACATAAATCCTCAAGATCATGACAAATAAACAGCACAAGATTGATGAGTTTGCGTCTATGTTGAGGAGATGAGCCTTGGATTGATATGTGGAACCTACACCAAACATGCAGTATTAAAAGTTTCTATTAAATTAAAGCTGCTTTTAAAGCAGATTTCAAGCACCCACAGTCTGAGGGAGATAACATTTTCATGCTAAAGGGAGATACTCAGAAACTAGGGGAGTTTGTTGAAGAGTAGAAGTGGAGATTTTGGGACATTATGTCACATATGGCTTTCAAGATGGAAGATTAGTAAGCTGTGGCCTTGTTTGTTGAGCGGCTTTTTCTAAAGATTAAAAATACAATGGCAGATAACAAGTACACCAAATGGACAAATTCTTTGGACTCAATGCTAATAGTAAAATTTGTATATGACTGAAATGAATTCTCTTCTTCCAAAGAATAGATGGATGCAAAATTGGACGTAGTTTGCTGAAAATTGAAGAGGTCTTCAGCTGGAAGAAACTACGAGAAGAATTGTGGTATACAAAACATTAAGTGGAAGGACATCACAAGAACAAGTATCTCATATTAGGTATACCTCAGTTGGAAATAAGCCCTTCTGCCTAGTATTGTTGTTAGTTGTGACAAGCACAATTTACTTTGAATATCCCCTTACCATATTTTGGAAGAGATAAACTAAACATATGTTTATGTCACACTTGTGGTTTCTTGAAAATGCATTAGTCAACAGTGTCAAATTCTGTGTGTGGAGCTTGGAGTGTTGAGCTACAGTGTCATATGGACCAGCTAGACCTTGAACCTAGGACCTTCCATTTGCTGCTGGAGTGCTCTATCAACTGAACTATTGGCCCCTCTTTGGCCAGCCCATCATCGGTTTGGGTGTGGCTTATTACAAACTCTCCCATTGTGCTTGGGGTTCCTAGCTTGGCTCTAATACCACATGTTGAGCTACAACTCATATGTACTAGCTAGGATTCAAACCTAGGGCTTTCTATTTGTTGTTGGAGTGCTCTACCAATTGAGCTACTTGACCCTCGTTGGCCAATCCATTGTCAGTCCGGATATGGCTTATTTCCAACACGGAGAAGAACGGTAAGTATATCCATTGTGGTCTAAGCGGCTGTTTTGTGTTTGTGGGTTTAGCATGTGGATTCGGGAAAAAATCATTTGGGGTAGGATTCATCCATCCCCAAAACATATATAAATCTTAAGTATATACATATTTGCAGCCTAAAAACAGGAATTAAGTTTAGAATACCACATAACATCATATGATAAACAAAACCACCATAAACATTAAAAATGTACTTCAATTCCTTCAAATACTACTCTCTCATCTTTATTTTATTTTCTCCCAAAATATCATAAGCAACTTTTTTGGGAGTGCAAATTTGCCCGACTCTGTTAAAAAGCTATCTACAGAGATCTCTCTTCCATCTTTGATCACCCATTTGGTTGGAAAATTGCTCTACTAGAATTCGAGAATACTATGAATGTTAATTTGGAATCAATTAGACAGAGTGATTAATAATGAAAATAATATTATTTTGTAGTCTTTAAATCTTAGTTGCAATCTGTAGAGAAGGGGGATTCACTACTCACGAGTTCTCTTCATTCAGAGAGCCTCACGAGGCGAACTACCCTAAACTACCTCAAGGAACAATGGCGAGAGTTCTAGAATTGGAAAGAGTAGGTCACAAAGCTTTTCTAGACAAACTAACAAGCTCTCGGCCAAAGGATGGAAGCGCGGGATACGGATGACAGGACGGTGCGTTGGCGTCTCGTACAGACCAAAAAGCGAGTTTATCTCAGAAAATAGCTAAATGATTGCTAGCAATCTGATTGCGAAGAACTGACAGAATGCGATAAAGTAGCAGAATGTAATAGAACTAAAATAAAGTGAAATAGAAATGAAAATATGAGGAGAAGAAAGAAAGGGAATTCTCACAACCACGCAAGTGATGAAGCCTCCAGCAAATGAGTGTCTTCAAGACCTGCATGCGTAAGATCTGGAGAAAGTGTTGGAGCTGTATAGGGGTTTGCCTTAGTCAAACCTTTGTTTCAGTGTTCCCACCTCCATGGACAACCAAGAGATTGAGAGAGTGAGAAGTAAGCAAGTGCGATGTGATAAAAGCAAACCCTGCTCGAGGAGGAGAATTCGTATCACAAAATGTAGGTGATAAAAACAGTCCCTGCTTGAGGAGGAGAACCCATATCACAAAGTAGAGATGCAATAAATAGGGGATGTGAGAAATCGCAAGATACTCGCAAGCACAAGACAAGGGAGGTAAAGATAGTAAGCTACAAGAACCAAGAGTGTTGAAAAGGGTGTTGTGAGAGCTTTGGAGAATGCTTGAAGGTGCTGTAACAAGTAAGGAGAGTTGTGCAAGCAAGAGCAAGATAGCAGAAGAAGCTAGATGCTGGAATGAAGCTAGAGGCAGAGGAAGACCAAATATGAATTGAAGAGATAAGTTTTAAAGAGAGAAAAGAAGCAAAAAGAAGCTTCCCGGGTGATTACAAGGCATCTTGAGCCGTTACCACTGATCAAAGGAGGTGACAAGTGGAAAACATGCATGGAAACAGTTGTTTGAATGTTGAAATGTTGCAGGACGCTAGCGTGGTGCGTGGTCCTGCTAGCATGGCGCGCGGACGTTCGTGCGGCGCGCTAGTGTCTAGACACATCATGCTACAAAACGACAAGAACGGGAAAAGCCCAAGATTCAACAAAAAGTTGACATGTGAGGGTAGCTGAACTACTGGAATCCTCGTGGTTAAGCTTTGCCAAACTAATAGCAACCAACCTTGCATTTGAAGTCAAAGCATCCTCATCAATCTGTGCTGGCTCCTCTGACTCGACATCCCATCGTGTTGCTGGACTCTCTTTGTACACAAGCGTTTTGCAGTCAATAAGATGCAAAACACTATGTACAACCACAAGCTTCTTTGCTCTCCTAGAGGTAAGTTTGTTCCTCTTAAGAGAGTGGATGAAGCTATAGGTAGACTAGTTCCTCTCAACAGTTGAAAAACTAGAAACTTGAGATAACAATTGGATGGCTAGAATGGTAGTCAAAGATCCCGATCTATGGCAAGTCCACCACAAAATTGGGTCCTCCTGCGCCATAGTTGCCATATCCATCTTGGCCGCATCAGAATAACCCCTAAGAGTGACTAATTTTGTCCACTCAATGCAAATCGTGCTAGCATCTACAAGATCATACATCTTCTCAATGCACTTGAAGAACCCTGCCTTCACCTCCGCATCCTATATCGGTGTCACTCTACCATGCCTAGTTTTGTACCACTTAGGATTCAATGCTTAGGTAGCCATGTGCAAGGGAGTGTTGAGCTTCTCCAATCTCTTGTGAATGATTGGCTGAACGTGCTCATGGTAGAATGCTAATGTGGGGTCCTCTCGCACAACAACCCTTATTTGATCAAGCATAGAATCAATGCACTCATACACCTCTCCAAGGTTAGGTGCATCCGCATCCCCATACTTGATGACCTGGGAAACTGGTGCAATGATGGAGACAATATATTTTGCATCACTCCAAAACACATCACTCTTCATTGTATCCTTCACCCTCCTCCCTTGCTCTATCTTGGACTCAGCCCACCTATTCCAATATGCTGTCATAACCATGAGTTGCAGTGACTCTTGCAACTCAATCATTCTCTCCAAGAGAATGAAATAGGAAGCATATCTTGTATTAGTAGGTTTCAGGAACTCCTTCTTAGAGAAGGTCTTGAAGAGTGCATGTGAAGTGTGGTGGTTGCAGATAAACATTTGCACATCTCTAGCATCATTGACTGCTGCTCTGATCCAACCAATCTTCCCCATGTCTTTGAGTGCATTGTTCATGGCATGCACACAACATGGAGTCCACCAAATATGCCTATAAGCAGCCTCAACAAGTTTCCTCACAGCTTTGCACACATGTGCTGCATCTATCACTACTTGGACCACATTTTGTGGCCCAACCTCCTCAATAGCCTCCTTGAGGACCTAAAATTGAAAATCAACATCTTTGCGATGCCCTGAACAATCAACTGCCTTAAGAAAGTATGGGCCCTCTGTACATGTAAACATGATATTAATGAGTGGACGATGGCTAATGTCCCTCCACCCATCCATGACTATGCTGCATCCTGTCTTCTCCCAACATTCCTTCATCTTCTCCATCAACAAATTGATCTTGGAATAGTTCTTATCCAAGATCGTGGTTCTCAATTTTGTCTCACTTGGTGGCACATATGATGGTCCTCTTGCCACCATCGATATCATCTTCTTTGTCATGTCCCTGCCGATTGACGAGGCCCCATTTCAAATCTTGGCGGTAAAATAATGTTTTTAAACTCCCTCTGACTTTTATAATAATTAAATAATAATCAAATATTTAAAAATAATAATATTAAATATTAAATAATAATATTAAATTTAAATTATTAAAAATAATATTTGAATTTATTGTTGTGGCACCCACTTAGGAAGACGTTCTAGAATTTGGAAGCAATCACCTGGCGAATTGAGGACGTAGTCTCTCTTTCAACCACTTAGGTCTGGATGTAGTCTCAGCCTGGGAAATTCGTGTATTTTGTGCTTTACATTTATATCTTGAGTCCGTCATTCTCAGCCAACGACTAAGGTTTAATCTAATTTCAGGAGAGCATTCAACAGGCATTAAGGTGCGATCAGTGCGTTGGATTGGAGAACCTGATCATCATAGAAGGCACACAGGTGATCGATCCCCCATTACTAGTGGCCGTCCTTAGGAGCACAATGACCATTCAGCTACGGGACTGGGAGCTCAAGACCATAGCGACGCCTTCACCAGTCTGTGCAAACATCGCGGATCCTTCCTCTCGGATAGTTGTGCGTGGGAGGATTGATTGGGCTGTGAGTGCCGAGCCAAGGCTTTGGCGCGACATTACTTCCAGGCCACACGATTACATTCTCGTGAGCCAAGCACTGCCATACCCAGTGATCTTTTCTAGAGGAGAAGCATCGACAAGTCCTAGGCGACGCTTGTATATTTGTGGAAGGAGAGATCCAAGCACACGCTGTCCAGTGAAGATCGAGAATCACACTCCTCATGCATCGTCACAGTTTGCCGCAAGTCTTTAGTAATCCGGTTTATATCATCAGAGATTGTGGTTTGATGGAGTTATGAAACTCTTGGCTGTGCGATATCAATTGTTCGGGCATTAATATATATATACAGTTTCCAGTATTGCATTTCATTTATACTCTGCTTCCTACTGAGTCGATTGTAATTTTTCATATTATTGTGAGTTTTGAGATCGATGTTGTCACATAATTTTGATGTGCTGGATTAATAGACATTGATTGTATATGCAAACTCATAATCAACATATTACCTGTCATAGTTGCTACAAAGTGCGAATTGCAGTTATTGTGTGCGAATTACATTTTGACTGTTCTCCTAATATTATTAGATCCGAGTGTTAATTTTTGAGTCTTTGTGTGAAGAAGGAATTGACATCTCACAGTGGTATTAGAGCCTGGATTTTGTCAACCTGTGGACGATCGTTAATTTATGCAATTGAGTCAAAGAGATTTGACTCAGGCTCTGATACCATCTACTATTGAGAGAGAGAGGAAAAGACTTGAAGCATCTACTTAGGACAACGATAGGGGAATAGGAGGCAGAGGTAAGAAGAAGATGGAGGAGCAGAATAATGAGTTCAAAGCCTTTATGGAGAAGTAGGATCGAGTGAACCAAACGTTGCTACAAATGATGCTGACCCTCACCACTGCCATGAACAACAAATCTGGACACAATAATGTTGTTGAAGGCAATCTAGAACAATCACGAGGGGGAGATCATAGCAGGACTTCAAAGGATCAACTCACAGACCCTCTCAACCCACGTTCTTGCCTAGGACAAAGGCACCTCATGAAGAAGAAGATCAACTTAACTTTAGCAGCATTGTACAGGATTACATGAAACTGGATGCTGAAGCTTAAGCAACAATTCCCTTTGATCAGTTCAACAATGCTAGAAGAGGATTTGGAAGTGATGGGAGACAACGTTTGCAACGAGTGAATA
Source organism: Sequoia sempervirens (assembly GCA_007258455.2). Lineage (NCBI taxonomy): Eukaryota > Viridiplantae > Streptophyta > Pinopsida > Cupressales > Cupressaceae > Sequoia > Sequoia sempervirens. Next base: position 35,564 of record VDFB02282205.1, on the reverse strand, counting down.
AAGATCTTCAACACAAAGTCAACAAGCTTTCACTCCCTACATTTGATGGCTCAGAAAAGGTGACTGCACATGCATGGGTGCAAAAATTGGATACATATTTCTCTCTTAGCCCCATGACCGAAGATGAAGCTATTAAATTTGCCATCTTGCATTTGGAAGGGTTACCTCATGAATGGTGGCACCATGGTATTGTGACTCAGGGGTTTGGACTCATGACTACATACATAGACTTCACACAAAAACTAATGGAAAGATTTGATAGGAAGGATCCAGAGGTGTACTTCCAAGAGTTAACAAGGTTGAAGCAGTTGGGTACCATGGATGAGTATGTCTCAGAATTCCAAAGGCTAGCTGTCATGGTTTTAGATGTATCAGATAGAAGACTTATGTTCTTTTTTATCGAGGGTCTATCTGATTCTTTTTGAGGTTTGGTAAGGGCTTTGGAGCCGGTGACACTAGAAGAGGCTATTTCGAAGGGCTTTGAACCTTGAAGACTCCACGAAGAACAAGCCTGTGATCAAGAATGTGTCAACGAGACAACCAAAGAAGCCATCGCACGAGATTGCTCCTCAATCAATGAAACTACCACCGCAATCTTCTGAGATGTCCAGAAATGAGCTTTGGAGAAGGGGATTGTGCTATCATTGTAAGGGACCTTGGGTAGAGGGTCATAGGTGTAGGGGTAAAGGACAAATCCATTATATTGAGGTAGTCTTTGACGATGATGCTGAAGAAGGGGAAGATAAATTTTTCTTTGATGAGGAGGTGCATGTAGAAGCATTGGGCGGAGGACATTCGGGAGGCACTCTTGCAATGCTTTCCGGAGCACCTCGGTATCATTCTCTCCGCATTAGAGGAGACTTATATGGACAAAGGGTAATAATACTAATCGATAGTGGAGCCACCCACAATTTCATCGATGAGAAGTTAGTAGCTAAGTTAAGCTTAAGGGTAGAAGATTTCAAAGGATTTGATGTGACAGTTGCAGATGGGTACACTATTCCATGCAATCGTCGGATTTGACAGATGAAGCTGACCATAGGAGGACACAGGATGCGAGATGACTTCTATGTAGTTGGCATCGGTGAGACAGATGTGGTCCTGGTTGTACAATGGTTGCACTCGCTTGGGGAATACACAACAAACTATCAAACTTTGGAATTGAAGTTTAAAGCTGACGAGAGGGAGGTCATTCTTCAAGGTCTCTCCAAGGTGGTTCCTAAGTATGCTTCAAATCAGGCATCAGAGAAGACAACTGCAGGAGCCAAGATACCCCCAAATCTAGGCTTGAAATTGCCTAAGGCCAAGCAACATCTGAGCGGGGAGGATTGTCATGTCCCCGCCAATTAACGAGGCCCCATTTCAAATCTTGGCAGTAAAATAGTGTTTTTAAACACTCCCTCTGAATTTTATAATAATTAAATATTTAAAAATAATAATATTAAATAATAAATAATAATATTAAATTTAAATTATTAAAAATAATATTTGAATTTATTGTTGTGGCCGACCCACTCAGGAAGGCGTTCTGGAGCAAGTATTCTACTGGCTTGTGGCTCCTTGATCATCATCACGAATTTGGAAGCAATCACCTGGCGAATTGAGGACGTAGTCTCTCTTTTGACCACTCAAGTTTGGACGTAGTCTCAACCTGGGAAATTCGTGTATTCTGTGCTTCACATTCATATCTTGAATCCGTCATTCTCAGTCAGCGACTAAGGTTTAATCTAATTTCAGGAGGGCATTCAATAGGCATTAAGGTGCGATTAGTGCGTGGGATTGGAGAACCCGATCATCATAGAGGGCACATAGGAGATCGATCCCCCATTACCAGCGACCGCCCTTAGGAGCACAACGACCGTCATTCAGCTACGGGACCGGGAGCTCAAGACCATAGCAACGCCTTCACCACTCTGTGCAAACATCGTTGATCCTTCCTCTCGGATAGTTGTGCGTGGGAGGATCGATTGGGTTGTGAGCGCCGAGCTAAGGCTCTAGTGCGACATTACTTCCAGGCCATACAATTACATTCCCAAGAGCCAAGCACTGCCATACCTAGCGATCTTTTCTTGAGGAGAAGAATCGACAAGTCCCAGGCGACGCTTGGATATTTGCAGAAGGAGAGATCCGAGCACACACCGTCCAGTGAAGATCGAGAATCACACTCCTCACGCGCTGTCATAGATTTCCGATTGCCGCAAGTCTTTAGTAATCCGGTTTATATCATTAGAGACTGTGGTTCGATGGAGTTATGAAACTCTTGGCTGTGCGATATCAATTGTTTAGGCATTAATATATATCTACAGTTTCCAGTATTGCATTTCATTTATATTCTGCTTCCTACTGAGTCGATTGTAATCTGTCATATTATTGTGAGTTAATTTTGAGATCGGTGTTGTCACATAATTTTGATGTTTTGGATTAATAGACATTGATTGTATACGCACTCATAATCAAAATATTACTTGTCATAGTTGCTACGAAGTGCGAATTGCAATTACTGTGTGCTAATTACATTTTGACTGTTCTCCTAATATTATTAGATCCGAGTGTTAATTTCCGAGTCTTTGTGTGAAGAAGGAATCAACATCTCACATCCTTATAATAAGGAGATTAGGCTACATGAAATGGGACGCCATTGGCAAAGAAGAACTTGCCAATGGCATCATCTATGTCATTCTTGAGCTGTACATTAAACAAATCAGCTATGCCCATGGTTACCTTGAGTTTGCAATTTTTGTTTCCCCCTCCCCTCTCTTGCATAGGCACTGGAAGAAGAACCTTGTGTCCCTCCTACTCTCATCCGCAAAATATGGCTAGAACTTTGTGGCTAGCTATGTTGAACATGTGCCCTATGAAGCAAAGTAGTAGGCATAGGTGCAGCTGCACTATCATCAAGAACATCCCATAACTTATTTATTTCAGCTCTCAATTTGAGGTTTGCCGCTTTTTCAAAAAATGAACATTAAGGTGTGCATTAACTCTAGTAAGGCTCCCAAACCACTCTAAATCACAAAAGTGGCACTTCCACTTCCTGTGCCACGAGATGCCCTTGATTTGCTTGGTAATCTTGTTGCAAACTGTTTGAGAGGGGACTTGTGATCAAAAGAACCCCTAGTATAGGTGCGAGTAATGCAGAAGGGCACTCTAAAGTACTTGCTTCACTTGCCATGGAACTAGTTTGGGCTTTAGGCTCAACCCCATGCTCACCCCCCTCAGCCTCAGGATCATATTCAGATTTAGGATCACTATGAGCATGAATCTCTACCTCATCCTCACTCATGTCTGGGAGCTCATTGTGACATTGCAATAAACAAATAAATTCTATAAGTGCCTAGTTTAAGCCTAGTTTAACAAATTTGAAAATAAAATTTAAAAATTTGATGTTGAATCTTGATGAAAAAATGAAAAAATGGACAATGAACATTGAAATGGGAATATGACTATGCATTTGCAAATGATATTACATAGGTAATTGGTAAAATATTCGATATATTAACAATGAGCAATGTGCTCAATAAATAGTTTACAAGATTTACAAAAATGGGAAGTTTCTAAAAAGAAACTCCAGATAAGATTAGAGACGATCTTATCACTAAATTACAATAATTTACAATATTGAGCATTAATAAATAAATAATAAACATTATTTTAATACCCTCCCTTAATGCTCAATCTATCAACTACACCAAGATGCCCCCTGAATTTTACAAACTTATCTGGACTGAGCGACTTGGTGAGAATGTCTGCTGTTTGGTCCTCTATCGGAACATACAACTGAATTGATCCGTCTTCAACCAGCTTCCGAATGAAGTGACAATGAGTTTCCACATGCTTGGTTCTTTCATGGAAGACCGGATTCTTGGCAAGTTTGAGAATGTTAAATTTAAATGATTAGATTAACATGCATAGAAAATTAATTCAAATTTACATAGTACACAGCAAATACCTTGGGAAAACCCTCCTCTCTTCCTCTTGAGGGTGAAAAACCCAGCCAATAATATCTCTTATATTATTGAATCTCAAATGAGTAAACTCTTTTACAATTAGAGGCCAATTATATGCCCAGATTTACAAACTGTAAAACTTCTGCCTTCTGCTCAGATCTCTATCTGATCTCTCAACTAACTCAATTGCACTTCAATGAGATTTGCTTTGAACAGAATAGATACAGACTTTACTTGATCTGCTTCTTCTACAAATCGTATTTGAACAGATATAAAACAATGAATATATGAACTGAATGATAAGAGTGAAGGATCGAATGAATATAAATACAGATCCAAGAAGAAGACGTGACTCTTCAAGATAGATAAGTCGGCCTCAATAATAAACTTCTTCCTAACAAATGAAGTCGGCTTTACTAGGAATTCGCACCACTTCATAAAGACGTCTTTTATCTCATAACAAATATAATTAATATTTTTCCAAGAGACGTGGCTCATCATAAATTCGTCTTCATCAATTAAATAGACATAGTCTATCATTTAATTGATCTTGAATATACGTGGCTGGACGGTGCGACTGAAGCTGCATCGAACATCAACAGAGAACTCCCTGATTATCACAGAACAAAGGGAGTTGGACCTGCTTGAGATATTTGCATATCCGCAAGCATTCGGTGAAGCCAAACTGCCTTACATGTTGCTTTTACTGTTCCCCGATACTCTGCTTCTGTCGAGAAGAGAGCCACTGCCTGCTGCTTCTTACTAGTCCATGTGACTGCACCAGATCCCAAACTGAACACATACCAGATGTTGATTTCCTATCATCAATTGAACCTGCCCAATCTGAATCTGTGAACCCACTGAGTGTAGGATCGTGACTCTGAGTGTACAAGAGTTCAAAATCAATAGTGCCCTTCACATAACGCAGCACACGCTTCGCTGCTACCCAATGATCAGCCTTGGTGGCTGTCATGAAGGGTGATATGTAGCTCACGGCAAAACTCAAGTCAGGTCTAGTGGGAGTGAGATAGATGAGGCTGCCCACTAGTTGCCTGAACAATGTTTCATCTACCACAGGTGAATCGGACTTAGCTGACAACTTAAGCCCTTTTTCCATGGGTGTGGAGGCGGGTTTGCAATCCTGCATTCGGAACTTATCCAGAAGACTTCGAGCATACTTGGACTGGGAGATGAAAATGCCGCTCTCTATCTGCCAAACCTCAACACCTAAACAATAATGCAGGAGGCCCAAGTCTGTCATGTCAAAAGTTTTGCACAAATCCTGTTTGATCTCAGCGACCAAATGTGCTGAACTGCCAGTAATGATCAAGTCATCCACATAGACAACAACAATCAGGATCTCATTACCAATATTCTTGACATACAGGTTCGAGTCAGATGGACTCCTTTGAAAGCCATGATTTGTGAGGTACTTGTCAATTTTTATGCACCAAGCCCGAGGAGCCTGCTTCAGGCCGTAGAGTGCTTTGACCAATCTACACACCTTCTGTTCTTGACCAGCAACTTTGAAACCTGGAGGCTGCGTCATGTATACTTCCTCCTTCAACTCACCGTTGAGGAAAGCACTCTTCACATCCATCTGATGGACCTTCCAACCAAATTGGGCTGCTAAGGCAAGGACAAGCCGTATGGTACTCATTTTGGTTGTAGGAGCAAAGGTCTCCTCGTAGTCAATGCCTTCTTTCTGTGAGAACCCCCGTGCAACCAGACGAGCTTTGTACTTGTCAAGGGTTCCATCAGCTTTGTACTTCACTTGTACACCCATTTGCAGTTAATGGGCTTCTTCCCTAGAGGAAGATCAGAAAGGACCCAAGTGTGATTCTTCTTAAGACTCTGGTATTCAGATTCCATCGCCTTTTCCCACTCAGGTATCCCTTTTGCCTCTGAATATGTCTAAGGCTCATAAACATTGTGGATGTTGGCCATGAGAGCAAAACTCATTGTAGATTGCTGTTTGCTCTTGTTTTTGGATGATCTACCCTCAATGAGCTCATCAACACGAAGATCACTGATAGTCTTAGCCCACCATTTCGGCCGGAGAGTAGAAGTGCCAACATTAGATGTAACAGGAGGAGCTGGAACAGGTTCAGCAAGGAGATTTTCACTATCATCTGGAGGAAACTCAAGTTGAGCATCATCAAAGACTAGGTCTTCGTCATCCCTCCCATCAGGTGAACCTAATGGATGTCGGACGTGTTGGTGTATGTTTTATCATCCACCGAACACACAGAATAAAATGTCCAGTGACACTCTATCCTCTTTTGAAAAACCACCGCGTATGCTAAGATTGCGAGAAGATCATATGGCGATTCCAAGGTTTCTTTTGTTAGGTCTTGACGTGTGGATAAGCTCAATGGGTGTTGTGATTTGCTGGTAATACACAAGGGGATTTACGTTAAAGAAATTTTCACAAGTTTGGGACTTAGGCGGATTTTTATTATTAAAAGCTTCTTCAATTAGGACTTCAATTTGGATCTCAAAAGAAATAGCAAAAAGATAAGGGTTTAGGGGATCTATTCTATGCCTAAGAATTTAAGAGACAGTAAGGATCCGGTGAAAGGAATAAACCACACTTTGTTTCACCTCCTTTGGACAACTACGCAAAGTGGGTGCAATCTTCAAGGGGCGTGATAATGATTTTCAAGCCTCGAATGAGACTGAAGTTAAGCTTCCACAATTATAAGCTCAGGCTAACTTTACGCATCGAATGCGAATCATCCATTCGAAGAAAGTATGAGCAATACTTCACCATTGAATCTATACGATCAATCTCTCATTCACTTAACCAATACTCAAAAGCAAATTCTACTTAACTTAATTTTGACTCTAATCTATGGTAGAAGAAGATATGCAAGTTTGCTTACTACTTGACAATAAAAGTTGTTCAAAGCAAATCATGCATAAGAGCTTTTATTATCAGAAATAGTCTCAATGCAACAATTTCATATACTGTCTCCACACAAATGAATGTGAGAGATCACCAGTTTAAATAGAGTTTCAAAAATCAAATGTAGGGCCGAGATTAAAACAATATCGACGGCCAAGATTATTACAACTCAACTCTAATTAGGGTTGCCCAAAATAACATCAGTTATCAATCAGTGAACAATCAGTAACAGGCAGTGAAGTGGCAGTCAGAGCTACATCAAGGAGAGGCGTCCCTATCTTCTTGGGCAGCATTGCGCTCGATGAACCTGGACACGACTGTGACAACCTCCTCTGTCGTGACGGGCGGCAGCATGCTAATCCGGAATTCAAGTCCATCCAAGTTCTCAGCACATTTGGCGAAGGTGCCTTCCCAATCCGCCTCCTGCTTCACAAAATCATTCCGGATGGCCAAGAGACTCGCCACTCTCGCAAAATCTTGTCTCAGAAGTGGTCCAGTAGCCGAGAAGAAAACCTCCTAAACCTTACGTTTCAACCTCTCCAGTTGCATGTCGTTTTCCCGGACAATCTCACGGTCAAACACCTCTGCAGCTGTCATATAAATTTTCTCCCAGATTTCTTTGACTTGCTCTTCAACTCTGAGCCCATCCGCTTTCGCCTTCTCCAGAACCTCTTTCCGTATAGTCACTGCCCAAAACCAATGGTGAAAATCATAAGCTGCTCCTGCAACAATCACCTTTCTTTCAACCAACTCTTCTCTTGGAATGCCCTTCAGGACCCTGAGGCATGGAATAAGCCTCTCCTGAATATCTGGAAGGTTGTCCCAAGTTTCTGCCATATCAACAAGTCTAGAAAGAAAAGAAGGAGTTTGCCCGTAGGCGAGTGCCAATTTCTCCATGAACGAGGCTGCTTCCGTGCCCTCGCTGATCATCCATTCCTGAGCCTCCTTGGCTGTGACCATCCCTTGCTCTACATCCTTGGCTATTTCCTGTGAGGGATTAAGGAGAGGAGGAGCTACTGCATCACCCTGATTAAGTGGTTGGGTCAGATGCCGTATGTACTCCTTCAAGCGTTCAACTTCCTTTTTATATTCCTTTTTCGCCACTTCTTTTTCTAGTTTCGCCTTGACAGTTGAGACAGAATTATCTAGGTCCTCCACTTCTTGGCCTTTTGTTGTTAGGCCAAGGTCTATAGTGGTTATGGCGTAATCTTTTGGAGTAATCTCATCTTGTGGCTTGTCCACTATCAGTACTGCAATGTGTATGGAATGGTTGCCGGCCTCATCCCTCTGAATGGTAGAAAATTTCTTGGCAGGTTTCTTAATAGCATCCTGTTCTAACCTTGCCAAGAAGTCCGCAGTATCATCTTCCTCTTGGGCTTCCTTTGGTGCCTGAATCTTCATCCTTTCTATTAGCCAATCCGGGATGGTAGGCTGCTCAATGCCATCTTCCTCCTGAACGTTCTCTTCATTGGGAACATCCAAGACTCCTCTGAGGGCGGAAATCATTCCCTCTTCGAAGTCCTCATCTTGGACTTCCATCTCATTATCTGAACCTAGTATTTCTGTGCCCGTATGATATGAGGGCTCCTTGTCATCCAGCCGAATAGGCTCATTGTTCCCTTCTTGAACTGCAGAAGCTTCAATCATTTCAACCAAGGATTCCTTTGCGGTGGCCACTAGTTCATCAATATTTTGAGACGCTGCGGATGGTTCTCCCTTCTGTCTTTTCTGAATAGGCTCTATACTTGGAACTACTTCCTTCCTCTTCTCGCCAATCTCAACCAAATCCTGATGGGATGCGCTAGCATTAGAGGAATAGGACTCCATCTCGCTCAGTAAATCATACGTGAGCGTTATTCTTTTCTGTCTCATCTCCTGGACATGATGGTCAACCCACCACTGAGAATATTTGGTCACTGGTCTCATCAAGGTTGCCAAGTTTGAGTGCTCAGGCTCTGACCACTTTACAGGAGGAAGAGGTCGGCTTTCCTCGAAGCGTGGCTGGATGTAGTTTCCATCGTCCTGCAACTGATCAGGCACCCGACAAAGTTCAATCGCCCTCATGAAGTCTACTGGCATTCTGGACCATAATCTTCTTCTGACCTCATATTCATCAGCAGCATTCGCCCAAAAGTCCTCCAACTCCACTCTGTGCTTGTACCTTCTCCCATCCACTATCCGGATATGATGATGTGGGTCAAAATTGGCCCTGGACTTGTAGGCTGTGAATGGGTACCACTGGATCTCTAGCCTAGCACTCTCAGCTGCTTGCGTCGACGGACAAGATTCTAACATATTCCCAATGAAGAATGGGAATGTAACAGCTGCCTTTTTAGTTGGCCTCTGGATGTTTTGATATTCTTCTAGTTGCCTCAGGACTTCAAGCAGGATCATCCGATTTGTCGGATAGATGGGCAACTTATAGGGATTTCCAGTAAATCCCTGGATCCTGACATATGCAAATTTTGGAAACTAGATGAACCAGGATCCGTATTTACTGATCAAACTCTTTGCCTCATGACTCAGCCTTTGATGCACTCCTCCTTGAAGTGTTCTTGTAATATGCATTAAGAAGGCATCATGCACCCTTCTGAAATGAGATTTCTCCCTCAGCTGGAGTTGTGGGTAGCAATCATAAGGTCTGAGTTCATTTTCTTCGTTGCCAACTCTGCCTTTGCAAACTAGTCCTGGGTATTTATATGACCTGGCCAATAAGTAGACAATATACGAGCTCATGTGAAAAGACTTAGTCTCTTCCAAATTGACCAACTGCTCGTGAAGATTGTTACTTATCATTCGAGACCAGTTGAACATTTTTACGCCGGAAGTGATTTCATCTATTATGAAGTAATACATCCAATTTTCAAAAAATGCACATTGAGGGTTGCCAACTATTCTGTTCAGCATCAAAATGATGTCCCCAAAATCTTCTTTAAAGTCTGTCCGGCGTGGTCTCTTAGGCATCTTCTTTATTGACGTTTTAGGCTTCTCCAACCATGCCTTGTTAATATTTGTGGCGCATAAATCTGGCTGGCTGTCATACAAACTCTTAGCTTCCTCCTTGGTTTTGTAGGTGGTGCGGGAATGTGCTGGAATGCCAAATGTTTCTTGAATTGCTACCTCGCCCAAGTGTGCCAAAATTCTGTCGTCAGGAGCAATGACCTGTCTTGTCTGAGCATTGTAGTGGATAGCACATTCTACCATTAGTTCAACACAGTCCATCGCAGGCGGGAATCTAGCTGCCTGAAAAATCCCATTTCTCACCATCCGCTTGGCTATTAGTGTCGGAAGTCTGTTCTGTCCATATACTCTTTTCTTGAACTCTTCGAAGTCGACATGTCCCAGATCGGTGTTTGCAACATTTTTCCACTTTGAATTTATTTTAGACTCTTGCTTCATGCCTTTGCTAGCGAACTTCATTGGTGCCTTCTTCGATGATTTGCCCACCGTGGTCATCAAGCTGCAATCAAAATTACTAACATTAATACGGAGACTTTTTAAAATAATTTATTTTCGTGCCTTGTGTTCAAATATTTTACTTTCAGCTTATTAAATAATTAAATTTCTGTGAAAAAAACAAGCTAAAAGTAAATGGATCAAGCTGAAATTTTAGCCAGAACTTAACCAACATGAAAGAGACAGAAGAAGAATGGCGAATTTATTCAATTGAACTTCAAACCTCAGGAAAGAACCTTTGGCTGCAGATCAAACTTAAACTTTGAGGATTAAATCAAAAAGCAAGTGATGAAGTGCGCCCCTCTTGCACAGAAGTTCGACTTTCAGCAAATAAATCTTTTCCTTCCTCGAGAAAAATTCTTCTTCTGCATAAAATTACTTCTTCCTCTGGGAAATTCGATCTTGCCTGCTGAAAAATTGATTGCCTTAGAATTTCGAGAGAGATTAACTTTTCTTCAGTTGTGTTTTTGAAAAATGAGTTGCTGAAACTCATTATAATGCTGAAGAACTTGATTTGTTTTAGCAACTGCCTTCTTTTCTCTCGATCTCGATTTGTTTTCTCTTATGATATTGCTATCGAGGATTCAACCGTGTAGTTTCAAGTCAAACTCATTGACCCATGTTTCATGAGTGGTGGTTTAACCAAGAACCATCTCTCATGATATCCCGGATAGTCCATAGCACTCGTGCATCGTTGATGCTCCACGAGAGGTGAAGCGGTGTCCGTCGGGAGGTCACCCATCCGGTCTTGCTCCGGTCATAACGGGGAGTTTTCTCCAAGGTTAAGCCCGCTTGAGTTGTTACCCCATTTGCAAAACCTTCAGCAAGTGTTGTGCCTTATGAACCATTCATAATAGAGCCCTTTAGCTCATCAATTGATAAGTAGGAGGTATTTTTTTTCCACAGCGCGTCAAATTATGATATTGCTATCAGGATTCAACTGTGTAGTTTCGAGTCAAACTCATTGACCCATGTTTCATGAGTAGTGGTTCAACAAGAACCCATCTCTCATGATATCAAATAGTCCACTTAGCACTCATTGCATCCTGGGTAGTGCTCTGGAAGGTGAAGCAGGTAGATCGGTCACCCTTCCGATCTTTGCTCGGTCAATGGCGGCTTAACAGGAGTTTTCTCTTGTTCAAAGCAGTGGTTTCCTTTATTTTTCGAAAAAAACTCCATGGCGATCTTATCCAGGCAAATCTCTTTGATTTTCAAAAATTCGATTTTTGCTTAAATGTTTATCTTTTAAACATTAAATGTCCAATTAAATTTGATTTTCCAAGTTTTAAATCATGGCGAATTTAATTTTGCCTATTGGATTTTATCTTTGTCCGACGCAATTTATTTTCTTCCAATATATCTCTGGCAAACTTTATTTCGTCCAAGGCGTTTTGAATTTCTGAGTAGTGGAAATAAATTATTAAAATATTAAAATATTTTAATTTATTTCCAACCCGTTCATTTTGGACCCATGGCTATTTTGATTTTCTCTCCATTTTCTTTGGCTAAAAGTTTATTTTCCAATTTCATTCCAAATTTCGTCTAGCCAAGTCAAAATTTTAGCTGTTCCATCGATAAATGTTATCCCAGATCCTCATTTTCTCCTGCCATGGCGGGCTTTGAATTGCGTCAGGCAAATTTTCTTATGCCAAAATCAATTTTTCTCTTGCTCGAATGAATTTCTCTAGGCAAAGTCTTTGTCTGGATGTCTTCCTTAGGCAAAATTCCATGATACTTGACAAAATTTTAACCCTCTTAGCCAAGGGCGGACCTTCCTACCTCTTTGCCTTGTGTATTTTTCTCTATATACTTGGCCAACTTTATCAAATTTTCTCCAGACATCCATACTTAGATGAATTTAATTTTTCCTCTTCTTTCATGCTAGGCGAACTTTATTCTCCCTTTGCCATAGCCTAGTTGGACTTCCTTAAGTCTTTTCCACCTTCCATCAAGACATGGCGGACTTTCTCAAGCCTTTGCCTTTCACAATTCGCACTTTTCCTCTTGAAAATATTAAAATACTTAACCAAAATTTCAATTTTCCTTCCTTTTAGGCCTCCATAGGCAAATTTCGGATTTTTCTTTCCTAGGCCTCAAACACTTAACAAAAATTTTAATTTTTTTTTTCCTATGCCATGGCGGACTTTCCAAGTGTTATGCCAAGGTGTGGCGGACTTCAAAGAAGGTTGTCCAACCCCTTCTTAAGTCATGGTGGACTTTGAATGGTCCTTGCCAAGTCCAAGGCGGATTTTGTTAGGTCTTTGCCATCTTCTCCTTATTGCTGGGCGGACTTTCCATAGTCCTTGCCATTCTTCCCTAAGTCCCACATTTTAAGGGCTGACTTTAAACAAGTCTGAACATGTTGCTTAATGGTGAATTTTCCAGACTTAGACAGAATTTTACCATGAATTTAGTGCTCTTTTGGTTGCTTTTGGGTGATTTTCCTCTCCGATCTGACTGATTTTTGAATGATTTTTCCAAAATTTGATGCTTTTCAGTTTGATTTTCTCAGATTTTTGACTGATTTTTTCATGCTTTTCTGATTTTTCAATTTTTTCCTTGATTTTTCAATTTTTTTGGTTTATTTTTGGATCTAAAGATGGAAAGTTGACTCGTTGACCAAGGTTGACTTAAAAATGAAAAACAAAATCCTAAAAATAGAGAGGAGCCGTTTAGTCCAAAATGCAAAAATGAAAAAGCGAAAAAGCAAAAAGCGAGATTCCTAAAAGTAGAAGTCACCGAGAGTGGCCAGCTTACGGGTAGTCCCTCGTCTCGGGCCTTCGCTACTTCCATGGCGATCTATGCGGTTGCAAGCATGGATTATTGACTTGGCTCAGATGACTCTCAAAAGACTGACTTGAAACTCTCAAAGTGATGACTTCATGAAACCGTTGCAAGGAGACAAAACCCTAAAACTAGCAGACTACTGGGGGTCCCCATTTGCGATGGGGCGATGTGTGAAAAGGTCACAACAGGACGCCCACATTAGGAGCCGGTAGGGACGGATCCTCTGAATACTGAACAGGTGAGGAAAGGAGAAATGGTCCTCGTTCCTCATCAAAGACAACATCTCGACTGAAGATAAGACGATTAGTGTCTATATCAATCAGCCTGTATGCCTTGTGGTTGTCACTGTAACCTGTGAACATTAGTTTCTGGCTCTTGGAATCCAGCTTAGAGCGCTTGGCCTCTGGAATCCAAACATATGCAAGAGAACCGAAAACCTTCAAATGACTGATCTTGGGTTTGCGACTAGTCCAAACTTCCTCACGAGTCTTCCCCTTAACAGCATGAGTGGGTGACCGATTAAGGAGATAGACTGAAGTATTGACTGCTTCTACCCAAAACTTGGTAGGAACACTCCTGTGTTGCAACATGGAGCGAACCGTCTCAACAATCGTACAATTGCGCCGCTCTACAACACCGTTTTGCTGAGTGTAGGGTGTGGTCAACTGACGTTTTATCCCATGGGTATCACGGAAGTTGGAGAATGCACGAGAACAAAATTCCCTCCCATTATCTGACCTAAGAGTTATGATACAAAAACTGGACTCTTTTTCTACCAAGGCCTTAAACTTCTAAAATACATTAAAAACTTCTGATTTTTGCTTAAGAAAGTACACCCACATTTTCCTACTATAATCATCAACAAAGAGTAGAAAGTACTTGCAACCAGTTACAGAAGAAGTAGACATAGGCCCACAAATATCAGCATGAACTAATTGAAGTACCTTAGAAGCCTGCCAAGAGTCGCCATCTTTGAACGGTGTGCGATGTTGCTTCCCGGCCTGACAAGCACAACAAACGACTTGATGCTGAGTTTGAATGTTAGGTAAGCCATCTACAAGTCCCTCCCGAGCAAGCTGAGAGAGATAGTGCACGTTCAAGTGCCCGTACCGCTGGTGCCAAAGACTGGTGACAGCTGAATTCTTGGCTGCCAAGGCTAACTTCGGAGACTAACCTATGTCCACAAGCCTGTAGAGGCGATGATCCTCTATCCCAACGGCCACCGTTGTGCGAGTCTCGTGATCTACAATCGAACATTTGTGCGAGCTGAACACCACATCCATCTGGGGAGAATGCCGCATTATCTAACTGACTGAGAGAAGGTTAAGCTCCATATCAGGTACACAATACACGTTGAGGAATATGAGATCCCTCTTGCCAGATTGAACCTAAACAGTGCTTGTGCCGACAACTGTGTATTCCTCGCCTCCTCCAAAAATCACTGAGTCAATGCAAGGGGAAAAGTCTGTGAACCAGTCAGGCCTATGAGAGAAATGATGCGAGGCACCAGAATCAATGTACCAAGCAAAGGATTTGACATGGTCTGCAGGCCTTTTTGCCATGAGTGCATAAAAGGCAGATTCCTTCTGCTCGGAGTACTCGGCGACATTCGCTTTCTGCTGAGACCCTCCCTGCTTCTTTTGCTCAGAAACCAAACGAGCACGACAATCCTTCTTTATGTGGCCAAATTTATGACAATAGTTGCATTGTACATTTTTCTTCTTCAGGCTGGTGGAGGTCTGACTTGAGCTTTTCTGCTGTGAAGGCTGACCTTTCCCTTTTTGCTTTGGTTGGGTTTTAGCTGCAAAGGCCTGCTCTGTGGAGGATGATGATGCACTGCTACTGAACTGTTGTCTCCAGCAATCCTGTTGCAAGAGGATAGTGCAAAGTTCTAGAAACTTGAGGTCAACATTCGCAGATGTAATGTTGAGAGTCTCTATGAAGTGTTCATAGGACTTCGGTAGACTCTTCAGGGTGATCACGACCATGTCTTCCTCCATTTTCCGACCAATCGCCTCCAATTGATCTCTGATCTCCTAGATTTTATTCAGGTGCGCTTGCAGAGTTGTCTTTTCATCCATCATGATGGAAAACAACATATTCTTCAGAAAAAACGCACGGTGTTTGTTAGAAGTTTCATGCAAGCCCTTCAAATGATCCCAAATCTTCGTTGCTGATTTTCCAAGTGGAATCTGGGGGAGCTGATCATCCGTGACTGAAAGCTTGATAAGCATTATCGCCTCACGATTTTGCACATTGAACTTCTCCTGATCCTTACCTGTCGCTATGGGACGAGTAACTTTGCCGAGGATCATTTGATCGAGGCATCGGTATTCAAAGATTGTCATCATCCGCTGCTTCCAGGTGTTTTAATTTTTGCCATTGAATCTTTGACTGCCCTCCAGCATCAAATTATTTAAACTGGCCATCTTCACGCTTTTTGAGGCACGAAAAACGAAGTACTGAGAAGAGGCTGATGCATGAAACTCGAGGCACGAATTCTAATGCAAAAACAGAGGCATATTCAGGTATAGTCTACAAAAAGTACAATGTACGAATGGCACAAAATTCGAGACACGAAAAACGATGCACCCAAAAAATTTGGAGACCAACCCAGTTGAGATCTTGAAAAACCCACCAAGAATCTGCGATCAGGAAAAAATTTCGCCTTCAAAAATCGGGTCAAAACCCTAGACGAAAATCAGAAAACCCTGGCCGCCATGAATAACAAGAAAAGTTGCAGAAAAAAGTCTGAAAAAGACTTGCATCCACTAGAAAATGCATCCAGATTTGAAGAGAAATCGTGTCCACATAGAAACACGTTCAAGAGAGGGCACAAACACTGAAAATCATGAGCTAAGAGGAACAAAATCTCAACGTGAGAAACAATGACGCCAAGGAAAAACGCGCGCCCAAAATGCGTTTAACGTTTACAGGGTTTTGAGAAATACAGAACTCAGCCACGCGCTAGAAACAAGAAATTGAGCCGACCAAAAACGGAAATCGCGCACGCTCCAGAAGCATTGAAAATGCGATACAATAACAGAAGTCGTGCCGTCACCAGAAAAGAACACGCACAGATTTTATGACGAAATGCAGCTAGAAACGTGTGCAAGGGTTGCGCGGCCAGAAAAAAATACGATGCCAACACCACGAATTTTTATTTGCACAGAAAGAACTCGCAAATTTTAACTAGAAGAGCCACGAAAAACTTCAAAAATGATGGCGCCTTCAAACCCTCGAAAAAATTTCAGAAGAGCCATTGGAAAATTTCAAATTTTTTTTTCGAAATCTTTACTCACAAAATCCTTCAAAATTTTCAGAGAAAATTTTATTAAATTTTTTAATTCAATAACTGAAAAAATCTTCAAATTTTTTTTTATGAATTAAAAATTTAATTTTGAGCAATCTTGGCTTTAATACCATATTACACAGGTAATTGGTTAAATATTCAATATATTAACAATGAGCAATGTGCTCAATAAATAGTTTACAAGATTTACAAAAACGGGAAGTTTCTAAAAAGAAACTCCAGATAAGATCAGAGACGATCTTATCACTAAATTACAATAATTTACAATATTGAGCATTAATAAATAAATAATAAACATTATTTTAATAAATGAAACTAAAAACTTAGAAAAAAAAAGAAAAAAAAGAAAAGAAAAAACTTCAAAAAACAGCCATAGAAACCTACCTTGTGCTTGAAAAATCCTTGTAAGTTGGTGTTAAATCCTCCTCTTCTTCTTCTTTCTCTTTCTTACCCCTCTTGCACTTGCAACACCTCAATCCCACTCTTTCACTCACTCTTCTCACTGTTTTCTCTCCTCTTCACCTAGTTGTTGCAAAACATGGAATGGCAAATGTGAGAAAAAATAGAGGACTTAGAGTGTTTTGTAAAGTTTATGTGCTTTTAGAGGGGTCCTACAAGCCTTCAGGGCTCCGCCTGTTGTGACCTTTTCACACATCACCCCATTGCAAATGGGGACCCCCTGTTTTCGTTTTTTGCCTCGGCGTCGCAACTGCTTATCACTTGTCTTTTTACAATGAGGTCATCATTTTGAGGGTTTCAAGTCAGTTTTTTGAGAGTCATCCGAGCCAAGTCAATAATCCATGCTTGAATCAGTGCATAAACGTCGTGGAAGTGCTCAGAAGGTCCGAGAGACGAAGATCGCCTTTGCATTCGGCCAATTCTGACACTTCCTATTTTTTAGGGAATCTGCTTTTTTGCTTTTTTGTTTTTTCATTTTTGGCATTTTTGGACCAAACGGGGTTCCCTATTTTTTAGGGATTTTGCTTTTTCTATTTTTAGAAAGTCAACCCTGGTCAACGAGTCAACTTTCCATCTTTAGATCCAAAAATCAATCAAAAAATCGAAAAATCATTGAAAAATCAAAGAGAAAACTGAAAAATCAAGTGAAAAATCTGGAAAAGCAAGCATCAAATTCTGGAAAAATCATCGAAAAATCAGTCAGATCTGAGGTAAAAATCACCAAAAATCATCCAAAAGAGCATAGAATACATGATGAAATTCTGTCTAAGTCTGGAAAATTCGCCTTCAAAAGAACATGTTCAGCCATTGGAGAGTTCGCCATCAAGAAGGAAGGATTAGCCATCATAAAGCCGGCCCTTAAAAAGTGGGACGTAAGAAAGAATGGCAAGGACTTGAAGAGGTCGGCCCTTAAAAGGTGGGACGTAGCAAAGAATGGCAAGGACTTGAAGAGGTCGGCCCTAAAAAAGTGGGACGTAGCAAAGAATGGCAAGGACTTGAAGAGGTCGGCCCTTAAAATGTGGGACGTAGGAAAAAATGGCAAGGATTTGAAGAGGTCGGCCCTTAAAATGTGGGACGTACGAAAAAATGGCAAGGATTTGAAGAGGTCGGCCCTTAAAATGTGGGACGTAGGGAAGAATGGCAAAGACTATGGAAAGTCCGCCCAGCCTTGATAAGAAGAATGGCAAAGACCTTGGAAAATCCGCCCTTCACTTGGCCAAACATTTGGAAAGTCCGCCTAGGCATACAAGGAAAAAAAATTAAAATTTTTGCTAAGTAGTTGGTGCCTTAAAGGGAAAATCCGAAAATTGCCCAAGTATAGAGGCCTAGAAAGGGAAAAATTGAAATTTTGGCCAAGTATTTTAACATTTTCAAGAGGAAAAAGTGCTAAATTTGAAAGGAAAAGACTTGAGAAAGTCCGCCATGTCTTGATAGGAGATGGAAAAGACTTTGGAAAGTTCGCCTGGGACATGGCAAAGAAAAAAATGAAGATTAAAATTTTCGCCTAAGTATGGATGTCTAGAGAAAAGTTGATAAATTTGGCCAAGTACACAGAGGAAAATGCACAAGGCAAAGAGGAAGGAAAGATCGCCCTTGGCCAGAAGGGATAAATTTTTTTCAAGTGTCAAGGAAGTTTGCTTAAGAAAGACATCCAGACAAGGATTTTGCCTAGAAAAATTCGTCCGAGCATGGAAAAAATTGACTTTGGCAGAAGAAAATAAGCTCAGTGCAATTAAAAATTCGCCATGGCAGGGAAAAATAAGGATCTGGCATAACAATTGTCGACGAAATGGCTAAATTTTTGACTTGGCTAGATGAAATTGGGAATAAAATTGGAAAATAAACTTTTAGCCAAAAGGAGAGAAAATCAGAATAGCCATGGGTCCAAAATGAACGGGTTGGAATAAATTAAATATTTTAATAATTTATTTCCAATGCCTTGGACAAAATAATGGATGGAAAGGCAAGCTTCAAGTCCACCCGAGGTGAAGATGTCCGGCATGTAGCAAAGTCTGCCCAAGGATGGATGTCCAAGACAAGTGCAAAGTCCACCTGGAGAAGTGTCCAAGACAGTCCAAAATCCGCCCTCAAGCATGATGGAAAATTTCTAAGGCATGAAGTGCCTAGAAGGGAGATGAAAATGGTAAAGACAAGTGAAAGTCCGACTTTTCCCAAGCATAGCATGTCCAAACCTTTACAAAGTCCGACTTTGCTTGGAGAAGGTATGTCCGAACATCCATAAGATCCACCAAGTACAATGGCAAACATGATGCAAAGTCCGACCTAGACCAAGAAAAGAAATGTCAAAGTGTTGAGAAAGTTCGCCCCAATTTAAGAGAAAAGATGGTAAGCACTAGAGAAAGTTCGACTCATCCCCAGAGATGTTTGTCCAAAGTGGCTTGAAGTCCGACTTAGGCCGAGAGAGAAAATGTCCAAGCTCATGTGAAGTCCGCCCAAGGAGAGGATGAGAAAATTGGCTAAGTGTTGATACCTTGGGGAGAAGAATTCACTAAGTGTTGGACGGAAAACATAAAGGATGAAGAGGAAAATAAAGAGGAAGTGAATAAAATCCTTGTCCAAGGATGGAATTTGTCCTACATAGCACAAGCCAAATTCAAAATTGAAGAAAAATCCACAGGCAAATTTCATCCAAAACCTTGGCTAAATGTTGAATGGTCCACATGAAGGTGTTACAAAATAGCCAAAATTTGGCTAAGTCTGGGAAATACTTCACAGAGGAAATTCCAATTTCCTCCATTGTGGCGAAAGCACAGAGGCATTCTTCTTCAAATTCAAGACACTTGAAAGAATGTTCAGACATCTTGAAAGGATTTCATCTACAATCCCAGACCTATTGAAGCAATCCAGGCAACTTCTTGAGGGATTTCATCTCCTGAAGAATTAAAAACAAGCTTCCAATCAAAATCAGATGGTGACAAGAAGAGTGTTCCAAACAGATCTCCATACTTAGACAATTTCTCGACACAAATTGGAGAATTCAGAGAGGAAATCTAAAGGAATAACATCAACCCAGTTCGAGCAAGAGGAATTTCAAAGCAACCAACTTCAAGTCCAGACACCTGCTCCAAGGGGAGACTTCCAGACCTCAAAGATTCCAGTACAGGCAAGAAGAAGAAATCAAAGTCTCAAAAGGAGCTCCAAGATCTAAGCTAAGAAGGAACAAGCGCAAAGGACAGAGTCATCGGCAAGGAAAATATTCTAAGGCAAGCATGTGGAAGAAAAACGAAGCAACCAAGGAAGGCATCCAACATGCTAAGGTGGCGCCTCGTCATCTTCCAACCAATCAAATTGTTCCAAATCAACATGCGACAACTTTCTATTTTATTGTTGATTTATATTTAGCAAACATGACAAGTGTCCTCGAATGTAATTTTCTCATTGGTCAAAAGTGACAAACCCTAATTAGGGTTTTATTTTGTAATCTCGGCCGTTGATTTGAAATCAATCTTGGCCATTGAATTGTAATTGGGGAGCCTATAAATTGAGCTCGCCCCTCATTTGTAAAGTGTGGAGACAGCATATGAGATTGTTGCGTGGGGAGGACTATTTGAATAATGAAAACTCTTATGCATGATTTGCTTTGAATAACTTTTATTGTCAAATAGTAAGCGAGGTTGCATATCTTCTTCCGCCATAGATTAAAGTTAGAATTAGATTAAGTAGAATTTGCTTTGAAAGTTGGTTAAGTGAATGAGAGATTGATCGTATCGATTCAATGGTGAAGTATTGCTCATACTTTCTTCGAATGGATGATTTGCATTTGATGCATAAAGTTAGCCTGAGCTTATAATCGTGGAAGCTTAACTTCAGCCTCATTCGAGGTCTGAAAATCATTATCACACCCTTTGAAGATTGCACTCACTTTGTGTATGTTGTCCAGCAGGAGGCAAAACAAAGTGTGGTTTATTCCTTTCACCGAATCTTTACTGTCTCTTAAGTTCTTAGGCCTAGAATAGATCCCCTAAACCCTTATCTTTTTGCTATTTTTTTTTTGAGATCCACATTGAAAGTCCTAAGTGAAGAAAGCCTTTAATGATAAATCCGCCTAAGTCCCAAACTTGTGAAGAGTTCTTTAACGTAAGTCCCCTTGTTTATTACCAGCAAATCACAACGCCCATTGAGCTTATCCACACGTCAAGACCTGACAAAAGAAACCTTGGAATTGCCATATGATCTTCTCGCAATCTTAGCATACGCGGTGGTTTTTCAAGAGAGGATAGAGTGTCTCTGGACATTTTATTCTGTGTGTTCGGTGGATGATAAAACGTACACCAACATAGAATTGGCGCTAGAAGGAGGGCTGAACAAAGAAAGAACCAATTACTCAAGGAGGGCTGAATGAAAAAAAATCTTTGCTCCATCACCTTTGTATATGCTTGCCTCTCCTCCTAGGCACCAACATAGAATTGGCGCTAGAAGGAGGGCTGAACATTAGGTTGTTTTCACAAGGAAATTCAGCTGGAAGGAACCAATACGGACTTTGAAATGCCAAATCAGAGATGTGTTAGATCTCTTTTATGTCAAAAAATCCAAAAAAAGTAAAAAAAATCAGAAACGGAAAATCCAAAAGGAGATTTCTCAATGGATGGGCGTCCATTCCATATTTCTCGCTCTCAAGACAGTCTTGTGGATATTGCTCAGATCCAAAAAAAATTGAATGCACAGCTGCACCCCAGGAATTTGTCCAAGTTTGCTTTGCCAGGAAGATGTCGAATTCATGAAACGACCAAACATGATGAAATGAATTGCTTGACATTCTTGTCAAGGATAGAGCTCGTTCTCCAAGGAAATATTTTCTTTTGGGATGTTCCCAAGCTAGGAGTGTTGGATGTGGAACCTGATGATTATAGCATCCCAGAAGTTATGTATAAGGCCTTCACTAGGTACATACTTAGAATTGAAAATCAGATAAAACTGGGTAATGTTCAATTGAATGGTGTTATGCTCCCTCGTTGGTCTCGGATTCATAATGCACCTCATCCAGAGTTCACTTGCACATCATGTGAGGAGGCTATCCACCATGCCAGATGTCACCTCGGATTACTAGAGTTACCATATGGATGCTTCAAGGACAAAGGGTGGATTGAATATGTCACTCGAACATTTTTAGCACCAAATGAAGAAGATACCACAATGTCATCTAATACCATGGAGAATAAGTCACAACAGGATAATGTGATCGAGCTTAGGGATCAAGTAGGTGAAGATATTCCAAGTATCATAATGCCAGAGGAGGTCGTTGGAGTAAATATCAAAGAAGCAATGGAATACATTCAAGCAAGAGGAACCACCCAAGGCAACTGTCAGCATACTGAGGTGAGTGAATATATAAGATTGCAAGTTATTGAAGATCATCAAGAACCAGAAATGGAGGACTTAGCTCAAAGTAGAGATGGCGTGGGAAACTTCCAATGTTCATTCATCCGACGAGGAGGACATGAAGGGGGAAGTGATTCCAGTGCACTTCAAGAAGGAATGGTCTTTGATGAAGAAGTTCAATCATGCAAGATGGAAGAGATGATAAGCGGCTTGAGGCAAGATGATACGTTTGACGATCAATGGGCTACCAGGATGGAAGCAGAATATGAAATACATTTTGCGTCGGCACTTGATCCATTGTTCACAGTCATGGAGGAATTGCTTGATGAAATTGAAGCAAATGAAAGGCTACTTGATACACAAGCAACTGTGACAGAGATAGAGAATGAAGAACAATTCAGGTTGGGGCTTGATCCATTGCTAGGAATTCAAAAGAAGCCAGTGCATGAAACACTCCAAATTCCCAAATTCCATTCCCGCCCCACTCCACCCAGTTTAGATCGTGATGTTGATCTCCATGTTTCAGATGCAAGTGGTATGGTTCACCATCAACTTCGACCTCCTGATGAAGCAATGGATGATGAGCAAGAATTCATGTTTGCAAATGAAGACCACCGGGTTGTATCTTTCCCTACTGTTGACTACAAGGAATATCATTTTGATTATGGAGATTTAGGAAAGATAACTTGTTTATGGATTTATCATGGTCCGGGTGAGTTGCCCCAGCTACTAATCTTTCTTGAAGTTTTGCTTGAGTTTCAGATTTGTCCGTTGAAAGAATATTTTTCCGAGTTTAAGGATAAATTTGCAAAACTTCGCACTATGACCGCTGCTTTGTTGTTACTGCACATCCTAAGAAATCATGCTAGGAGTTGTATATACTTAGGTCAAATTTGGGGGTATTTGTTCCCGTGGAACGCTGATTTGTAATAAAAAACTTAGTCAAATTTTAAAAAAGAAGATTGTTAGGTCATTTCACAAAAAATATGTATATCAAATTATTTATTCTTTGCCCTAATTGCTCATTTAAAGATGAGAACGACATGTGTGGGAAAAATTGTAATATCCCCTAATTGGGAATGCCCTAAATTTGCCCTAATTCCTCAATTTCCAAATAAACAAATGGGTTAGAGAATACCTTTCACCTAATTGAAGCCTTGCAAACAGATTAGAAACCATTTACCACAATAACACTAATTAGTAGATTATCATAATTAAACATCAGTAAATTAATGGCAGAATTATTATCTCAATCATAAAGTACTTTGATAGCTTTGGAAGTCTCAACCATAGGAGAGCATGGGAGAAATTGACTTTGATGGGGTGTCTTGGATCCTCTACCCTAGGCCCAAGAGCAGATATACCATCTCTCTTGGCCTCATGTGGCCTGTGGTCTACCTAGTGAGGTGTCCCCTTTCCGTTATCCCCTTGTAATGTCCCCATTTTGGAGGTAGTTTGATTTAATTAATCTAATTAATTAAGTTGTCCAAAATAATGATTATTTTATGAGGATGACTAATTGATTATTTTAATTAAATTAAAAAGTGGTATTAAGTTAATTATTTATAAAGTTATCAAATAAATAAATATTAAAAGGTAACTTTATATTTAATTAATTTAAGAAAGTGACTTAAATAAAATAATATATTATAAAGTCACTTAAATAAAATAAAAGAATATTCTAGAAGCTTTTGGAGAAATTGGAGAAAAAGAATAAATAGACATCTTGGGCTTCATTCTTGGCAAGCAGATTTGTTGTTGTTGATGTTGATGTTTGATGGTTGTGGAGCCTAGGGTTTCTGCAGTTGTCTTTGGCCATTGAGAATGAAAACTCTCAATTGGTGAGCAATTTTGAGGGTGTGGAATATCATTTGAATTATTGCAGCTGGGAGAAAGTTACTTCAGACTTTCTATTTGTGCGTCATTGTGAAATATATTTGAGTATAATAGCTGATGTATTATTGTACTTTCTGAATAAGGGTTTGGATTCAACATAGCAGCTGAAGTATTGTTGGGTTGATCATTTTATTGATCAAATTTTGCATAGTTCGATTGGTGAAGCATTTGGAGACATTTTTATGTTTGAAGTCTTCATTCCTTTGATGGTCGATTTGCATCATGTATATTCAGATTTTTATATCAGATATTCTAGAATTCTGACATTTTACTTCAGACTTCATTAGTTTGCCTTTTTATGCTAAAGTCTTGCATGATACGACTTGGAGTTTAATTGGAGGCATTTGTGGATTGGGACTTCATTATTCAAGAGTTCGATTTCGTCATACTTTATTACCAACAGTCTGATATTCATTTTCAGACTTTTTGCATCAGCACTGGGAGTCCACGTTTTTCACTCTTGGGGGCTCAATCTTTCATTAAACTCACCTTTCACTTGGAGCGCTTGATTCTTCAAGGGTTGGAGATCATTTTGGGAGCTTGAGGAGATCATTAGTAGCTGACATATATTATTTTTTCTGAGGTCTGCTAGAACAGGGGCGAATTGGGCTGGGAAGCTCAAATAAATTCATAAAAAAATCATACACTTGTCTTTGGCTTATGGGTATTGGAGCAATCGATTTCTAGAGGATGGACAATGATGTTTGGTGATCAAAATCAGAGGTTGCAGCTGCTATTATTTTATTTTTGAAGTCTGAAATCTCCAGCAGGGGCGGCTAGGGCTGATACATCATCCATCACTCATAAGGTGCTCTCATCCTTTATTCTTGTTTGCTACTTCATCTCCCATCCAAGGCGACTTCAAATACCAGGTTTCCATGTACATTTTCATAGTTGCATTGATCATATGATATCATTAGTATTGCTGCTGTAGATGTCCATTTGCTTCAGACTTTGCATTGTACTTGTTTCATGAATGTAAGCCAAGAGTCTTGGCCTCTACACATTCTATTGTAATGGGAGTTTGCATTCAAATAAAAACATATTAGTTGCACATCCAATTCTGATGTAATATTCATGTCCTTAATCTGCATAGTAGGATGCATGTCAATTGTTTGACAAAATGCATTAGGCTGTAGATGCATTATTTACCTCATGTAAATGCACACACAAGGGATTGCATTGCTGTTGAAGTTATTTTCAGTCATTGTAGAAGTCATTATAGCTTTAATATCCAGTTTGGCAACACAAATTTCAAGCACGAAAACTTAGATCAGCAAACAAGACATTTCATGTAAACTGTTTGACAATTTTCCTTGACCCTTCAATCAACATTTTGAGGTCAGATTTGAGCAGGGTCATTACACCCCTCATCTTGCCAACCCTTTCCCTCTCTCTATGATTTGACTTCTTGTGCTGATCCATCATGATGGAGGGGTGAGGTTACAAAGGGTGCCCCGGAAGCCCATCTCTCCTAAGCCCAAAGCACAATACCCTCTGTACCCCCTTGGCCTCCTTGGGACTATTTGGTCCCTACCTTGAGGTGGCGTACCTAGGAGAGTGCCCCATCACTGTACCCCTCTTGTAATCCCTGCCTCCTCTATCATGGCTAAAACATTTAGGACATTTGAAAAATACCAAATCCAATATACACTAATATAAATAAGCAGTCACAACAACAATGTATCATTATTACCTCAAATATCTAATTAAACAATCACAATCATTTATATTAAATTATACTGTAACTACATTATTGTAAATCAGATTTCATACCACCAAACTCAGAAAACCAGACTGCTGCACATATGCCAACAATTAATTATTTCTGATTTAGAAGGTATAGATTTCGATTTCCTTTCATTTGATGCCCGTATTTCTTGTTTGATATGTTCTTTATATTCAAAGGATGTTGTTAGTGTAAATTAAGCACATAAGAATCTAGTATTCATATTCATATTTATGAGACTCAATAATTGCTGCAAGCATCATTATTCTATAATTGTATATATATATATATATATATATATATATATATATATATATATATATAAATATAAATATTTAACTTACTTCCCTTATTGATTAATCATTTATCTTCATCTATCTTTCATTGAACTGTCTTCATCTTCATACATACTTTCCATACCAGACTTTTTATCTCTTCTTCCCAAAATCTGAGTATATCATATTGTTTTATCACTGCTTCTTATGTGATCACATTATTATGTATCGTTGTCTTATTGATAAATGGAATCGCTGTTCTTTATATTATCTTTCATAATATAGCTTATTCTCCTCTATAGGTAATCATTGCCTCTACAGTTTGGTCGCTGGTCCACTTAACTCATCTTTGTAATAAAACATCTAACAATTATGGTCGGCCTGTATTTATAGAATAAAATTTATTCTTTCATTAATTATTTGAACTTCCTTGTACTGGCTGGCCAATATTGATTGTTGCAATTTGTGGGGGCATGACAGTCCACCCTGCCCAAGATTGCTTGTCCTCAAGCAATCACAAACTAAGATTTGTAATTTTTAAATACTACTCCTTTTTGTGATGATATTAACTTTAGTTGTGATACTTTGATGGGAATTGGAAATTGTAAACCAAGTAATGGTTATTTTGGTTATGACTTGACTCTATGCCCTTGGAGAGTGGCTCTTACTACCCATGAGGTTAATACCATCTTCTAAGTATGATGACCATTTATCATCTTATGTACTGTTATTTCCCAATATCTCTCAACAACAAAACCAAGATTTTGGAAATTGGCAAGATTTGTTTTTTTTTTTTTTGATACGCAAGATACCATATATTTTATTAATATAAATGAGAATATTTGATTACAAACATCTGTTGAGCAGGAAAAAGGATTTTATCGAAACAAAAAAGACCACCAACCACCATAGAATTTATAGAAAACTAGCCTGCAAAAAACGATCTCTAACTGGAACCACTGTTAACCCTAACCATAGCATGCTACAGAAAAGCCATTAACGGCTGAAAAGCTACCAGAACAACCATCGAAACAGTCAAAAACCAAAGCCGACCCAAACAAACCAAAAAACCTTCGACCCAATAGCCACCTTACATAAACTTATTCAATTTTGCAAAGTCTTCAAATTCCGATTTCCATTCTTCATCATCAACTGCCATCATACCAAATTTTTTTTTAAGGAAAATGATAGCCATCGCCACAACCAACTTGTGCCTCATCAAGCCCGGACCATGCAAGTCCAAAAGGAAAGGATAAATCTTAACTGTGTCCTTCGAGCGAAGCCACTCCAAATCACACGGCCTCAGACAGCGCCTGCCTTCAATCACTGCACTCAAAACCTCATCCACGCCTTCCACCAAGTCTTCTCTGAATAGTTTAACCAACAATCCTTTAGCCTTTGCCTTCGGGACCATATTGTCCAGGAGGGAAGCAAGGAAACGAGAGGAAACATGCAAATTGTCTCGCCTATACTCATTACACTCCAAATGGCCCGAACCCAAAATCATCTTTACAGCCACAAGCACCAGCGGCTCATAATTGAGCAAAATGCGCTTGAGTCTTTGATCAAAGACCTCCTTGAACAAGGCTTGCCACGACGACGACTTCAAAGAAATGGGAGTATCGACTCCAAAACAAGCGAGGCCTACCAGAGAGACCTCAATCACGAATTTTGATCCCTTCGCCATCCGCAATCTTGCTCAGATTGCCTTGGCCGAGAAGGAGAATGAAACTTGCTAACCCCACAGCCACCTACAAAGAGAAATATGCATTGAAAAAACCAAACCAACAATAAATAAGCAAACTTGAATTACCAAGCCGTTGTCAAACTGAGCGAATGGTACACGTCCAGCGAGCCAAATATCCTTGCCAGAGGTTGGGATCACCTCTCCATTATTAACCTGCATCACAAGATAAAGAGGAAGTGACCACAACTGTCATCAATCAAGTACCAAAAACATGCAAAAGGCTTGCCGAAAACTTGGCCAAACAAAAATGCCAACTATGCACTCCACCCCCATCCACCTTCCACTGTGGCATCTAACGCTACCTCCCTTCGGTAGCATGGAGGGATGCCGACCCTACCCCCCACAGACTTTGAATCAAGCTTGAATAATTTCCTTTAAATCAGGACCCAAGACTCCTATATTAGACAAAAGATCCGCCTCAAAATTACCTTCCCTCAAGACGTGATTAAACATTACTTGATCTAGCTTGGCGATCCGATCGAAAGCAACATCCAACATTTCCCCTAGCCTCCAATTAGGGATTTGCTTGGTTCTGAGCACATTGACTACAAGAGAGGAATTCCCCTCAATTACCACCCGATTCACACCCAATTCAAGACAAAAATCCAAACCCAGTATGAGGGCTTGAAATTCAGCAGTATTGTTTGTACCATCTGGCAAATATTTCACTAGACGCCCCAAAGATACACCTAAAGAGTCTCTTACTATACAACCTGCACTTGAGGGCCCAGGATTACCCTTGGAAGCCTTGTCAAAATTCAATTTAACCCATCCTGGTTCTGGGGGAAACCAAATGACCTTACTACGATCTACTAAAGAGGCTGCCCCAACAACATTCCTGCTTGAAGGTGCCTTTAAGCCACCCTATTTCTTTAAAATCCACGAATCCCATTTAGAGAAATTACCTTTCTTTGGATTCAATTCTCCCAATCTTGCATTAAATAGCTCTATAATACCAGCCTCAATCTTGCATTGTAGCCTGGGAATTGAAAGTTCCTTATTTTGAAAGATACGCCTATTTCTCTCCTTCTAGACTTCCCATAAGACAATCGACGGACTCGACACCCATAAATCCCCAAACAACAACTGCTTAAACTGCGTCGGCCAAGACTTTAACCAATCAAATAGATTGTTAGGGAAGGCAGATTTCCAACGAAGCTTAGAACATAGCCACTCCCATATCCTCTGTGGGAACTGACAATTCAAAAATAGGTGATCTATAGTCTCTTCATCTGCTCGACATAAAGGGCATCTAGAAGGGCCATAAAAGCCCAACTTGGCAAATCTATTTCCTGTTAAGACGAATTTGGCAAGATTTGTTACTTAAGACAAGTTTTCTTTCATTTCATCACCGCAAGGATCCTAGGCAATGATACAAACTCTTCATTACCCTTTGTTTGAAATCTAAAATCATGATGGATTGTAGGAATGTTGTGAATATCAAGATCCCGCTGCTTTGTGTCAAATCACTTTTGCATTTGTGTAAAGGATCTAAATGTTTGAATGATAACTTCCCTTAGATAAAGTATGTTTTAATTTGTGTAAACATTCAAACAAAGTTTTCAGTAAGTTTGTTTCTAATGGGGCACTTATAGTGTTTTAGTCAAAATCTGTCATTCCCATAAGTAATTAATACTTAAGTGTAATTTTATGGGATTGATCAAGTCAATCAAAAGATGCACAATAGTTTAGTATTCCTAGTAAGTAATAGGACAATTTTATAGTTTTACCCTATTATCCAATTCGTGTTCCATCCTCTAATTCAATTGGAGGTTATCACTCTTCTTTGTCATATCTTCATGTTTGATACTAAATTTATTTTCATATCATGGGAAAGTACCTGATTTATTAAATCATATCAATTTATCCCAAGGTTTAACAGTGAGAATGATCTTGGGATTTGTGGGTTATAGGCCCATAGTGTAACTTAGCATAAGCTTATGCAACAATTTTGTTGTAACTTGATTTGTATCAAATTTATCTAGGGTACCTAATATTGAAGTCCCTTTAATCATGAACGTGGAGTTACTTTGATCAAGGATAGGACTTGGGAGAAGGAGACCCTTGGATAGATTTATCCCTTTATATCCATTTCTTGTAGGAGTCATGAAATATCCCAGCCAATATTTGTGCAGTTTTATGATTTTGAAATGCAAGAATGATGCCCTAATTTTCTGATTTTCTTATTTCTGCTTAAACCCTAGGGTACTGATGTAATTTTCTGAGTTTATAATGCAAGAACAGTAGTAATTAAATCAACCAAAGAACAGAAAAACTTGTAGCAGATAAAGTGGCATTAATTCACCAACATAGCATGATTAGGTCCTTCAACATAAGCCAATAAATGCCTGATATAAACCTTCAGTCTGTTGCTACAGAAAATGGATGCAGATTACATAGGAAAATGAGCTCCAAACATGTGCCACAACATGAAGAAACCCCAACAGTGCAGATGCAAATTAACCCTAGTTGGGCGAGACTGCCTCAGCCACGGACATGCAACTAGATGATGGAAAAACAACTGGAAAACCCTACCAAGGGTGTGCTGGCCTGCTGGATTGATGTTAGGGCTTGCCACCATAGAAAATCTGAAGTAGAACCTCCAACTTGCACAACTCACCCTTCAAATCAGAACTCTAAATGCTGATGCAAAACTGACATGAAAGTAGCAAATAACTCCATTGAAGCGCATATGAGCCTCTGTCATGAAGTCCTCCTTGGAAGAAGCTAGGGTTTCATCCAACTTCTTGATTCTCAAGGGTTTCCATCCTTAGAGAATTCGTAAAAAGCAGAGCAGAAAAGCAGATATGAATTTGAGTGATGAAAAATGCTTCCAACTTTCCTTGTATAAATACACAACTCCCTTATGCCTCCCTACTTGGCCGGCCTAGCCCTAAGCGCCAAAAGCATTTAGAAATATATTTAAATTTTCATTTTTTCCCTCCTTTATTGGACGCCCAAGATAACTTGCTTTATTTATTTTTATTTTATTTTTTAAACATCCTTATCACTCCAAAAGGGGCCGCCCAACCCATATATATATATTATTTCTCCATATTTTCATGTGTTCCCTTATCACTTTGCTAGCCTACGGGAACAAATAATAGGCTAACCTCAATTTGGCTTGCTTGAGCGCTAGGTCAGACGTGGGGACATTACAAATCACCACCTTTCGCAAATGGGTCAGTGCTTTTCGTTATAAAAGAGTCATAGTCTTTCCTATTTGAAGGGTCACAACTTTTCGCCTTTGAAGAGTCGCAGTGTTTCATATTAGGAGCCACAACTTTTCTCTTATCATCACTATTTGTGAGAACCTAAATTAATTTATTTGCAACCTTGCTTAAGTTTCTAGTCTTAACTAAATTCTTTATGGATGTTTTTCTTAAATGAAATGCGCTCTTTTTTTATATCACAAGTTTTGAGGGAGTCACATCTTTCACTATAATAGTTACAACTCTTCATTACTATATTTGAGAATGCTATTAATAATTCAATTTTAGATAAGCCAATTAGTTAGTGCTTCTCAACCCAAGAGCATTTTGATAGACAAAGTTTTTAACATTTTCATAATTTTTAAGCATAAAGTAATCATTTACACACATGGAGTAATCTTGTTGAAGACACATCCAACATGAAGCAAACACAGAGATATGCGCAATACACGAAGTATACATATAAATACACATAAGACACAAGCATAAAGCATACACATGAATACATGTAAAGCATACACATGAAGCTTGAAGCATACACATGAATACACGTAATACATAAAGTATATATAGGAAGCATGAAGCATACACGTGGATTCATGTAATATATAAAGCATACGCATGAAGTAGGAAGCATACATGTGAATACACGTAATACATGAAGTATACATAGGAAGCATGAAGCATACACATGGATTCACGTAATACATAAAGCATATACATGAAGTAGGAAGCATACACATGAATACACGTAATACATGAAGTATACATAGGAAGCATGAAGCATACATGTGGATTCACGTAATACTTGAAGCATGCACATAAATACCCATGAGACACAAAGCATGAAGCATGTACTCAAATATACGTAAGTCATGAAGTATATGCATGAACACATGTAAGTCGCAAAGTATGCACGTAAGTCATGAAGTATACACATGAGTATACATAAGTCACAGAGTATTCGCATGAATACACATAAGTTGCATAGTATACACTTGAATACACGTATGTCGCAAAGTAAACACTTGCATACACATAAGACACAAAGTATACTCATGGATACATGTAAGTCGCAAAGTATACACATGGACGACACACACATATAGAAATGCATTATTGGCCTTCTTAAGAAGGCTGAATAGTTAATTCTAATTGAATAGCGATTAAAGTAGGTATGTCCCGTAGGCTGGCAGGAACATGCTCTAATACCAATTGTAATGTCCCCTAATTGGGAATGCCCTAAATTTGCCCTAATTCCTCAACTTCCAAATAAACAAATGGGTTAGAGAATACCTTTCACCTGATTGAAGCCCTGCAAACGGATTAGAAACCATTTACCACAATAACACTAATTAGCAGATTATCATAATTCAACATCAGTAAATTCATGGCAGAATTATTATTTCAATCATAAAGCACTTTGATATCTTTGGAGGGCTCAACCATAGGAGAGCATGGGAGAAAGTGACTTTGATGGGGTGTCTCAGATCCTCTACCCTAGGCCCAAGAGCGGATATACTATCCCTCTTGGCCTCATGTGGCCCATGCCATCCATATGAGGCGGTCTACCCAGTGAGGTGTCCCCTTTCCATTGTCCCCTCATCTTGCCAACCCTTTCCCTCTCTTTGTGATTGGACTTCTTGTGCTGATACATCATGATGGAGGGGTGAGGTTACAATGGGTGCCCTGGTAGCCCATCTCTCCTAAGCCCAAAGCACAATACCCTTTGTACCCCTGTGGCCTCCTTGGGACTATCTGATCTCCACCTTGAGGTGGCGTACCTAGGAGAGTGCCCCATCACTGTACCCCTCTTATAATCCCTGCCTCCTCTATTGTGGCTAAAACATTCAGGACATACGACAAATAAACTGTGGAAAATATCAATCCAATATACGCTGATATAAGTAAGTAGTCATAACAGCAATGTATCATTAGTACCTCAAATATCTAATTAAACAATCACAATCATTTATATTAAATTATACTGTAACAACACTATTGTAAATCAGATTTCATACCACCAAACTCAAAAAACCAGACTGCTGAACATATGCCAACAATTAATTATTTCTGATTTAGAAGGAACAAATTTCTATTTCCTTTCATTTGATGCCCTTATTTCCTGTTCGATCTGTTCTTTATATTCAGAGGATGTTGTTAGTGTAAATCAAGCGCATAAGAGTCTAGTATTCATATTCATATTTATGAGGATCAATAATTGCTGCAAGCATCATTATTGTGTATATATATATATATATGTATACATACATACATGTACATATGCAGTTAAGATGAAGCCTTGGGATGATACAGAGCATCAGAGGGAACTCAGAGGGCAGGTGCGTGCAGAGAAAGAGGCAGATTTTTGGAGTTGTCAGAACTATTGGTTTCCACAAGCAGTGGTTTTGCAACTGCTGATCTTCCTCAGTCATGGTTCTAACAGAAAGCTGTGGTTTCATGACTGCCTGTTGCATACAAGCAATGTTTTCAAAATTGCTCCCTGGTGCAAGAGGTTGTTTTGATCAGAATGAACAATAAGTGAAGTTGAAGGGTTTTTGTGAACACTTGTCGGTGCCATTAGAAACCTGGGAAGACTACATATGACTATTCTAGATATTGTGGAAGAGTTAGCTCTCTTTGTAATCTTCATTTTATGTTCACATTGTAGGGTTTTGGACTGTGGAGCAGAGTTTTGATGTTGTAGACTTCTTTGTACTTGTTCTCGCTCAGTTATGTTGAGGAGTGTGTTTTGACACCATGTCATCCTACTACTATGTGCAAGTGACTATATAGTGGATTGAGAAGCTGGTAGGTCACTCTTGCTGGAATTTTTCTGCTTTACAGGGTTTCCCCAGTGTATATCAATCATTATCTTGCTCTTTCCCTTGTGTTCTTGGGGTTTTACATGTTTTTCTATGCATCTCTAACACTGCAAATGAATTAGGATCGGTTGTGTAGTAGAAAATCACACGTATGAGTCATTTTGAGGTTTTTAAGTAGGGCTAATTGCATTGCAAGATATCTGTTGTTGAGGAGCTGTTGAGGAATATGTGCTTCAGTTTATGGATCATTTAAAAAAAAGTAAAAGGATATAAACATTGACTTGCCACATTTTTATCTGGTTACTAGTGTTTTTCTGGAAATAAATAATCATAGATATCATTTTTAGTACATGTATATTTAGTGTTATATCTTTATTTCAATCATTATGTTTTTCAACTTGACCTGGATATTATGAATAAATAGGTTTACTTGTATGGTCTGCAAACATTTGAAACTTTTGATTGTTTGTTTCTACATTTGTATGGGCTAAGGGTTTTAACCTGTATTTGACTGTCAGATTGTATTGGATACAGATATTCATAAAAGAGAGCTGAGCGTTTCCACGGTCCTTATGAACTTTAGCAACTCTTTTGATCCCTATGATGCTCTTAGCACACCTCTATACCAGACAGCCACATTCAAGCAGGTAACTTTCAGTTTAACTTCCCCAACTTCATATTACTGTTTGGACTTGTATGTAAAACCTTAAAGCAAATAAATGAAAATTGTTTGAGTAGGATGGTTATCTCTTGTGGTTTGACTATACTCTCTAGAAAGCATTACTTTTTGGAGTATTTTTATGTGGCTAAATTTAATTTTTATCTCAAGATATATTGTTGAAAATATATCTTCCCAAAGGCTAAGTAATCTGCTGTCTTTAGGTAAATAATACATTGGCTTACATGCCATGCCAAGAACTTGTCATGACTGTGATTTCCATTTTCCTCAGTCACAT
Organism: Sequoia sempervirens; assembly: GCA_007258455.2. NCBI lineage: Eukaryota > Viridiplantae > Streptophyta > Pinopsida > Cupressales > Cupressaceae > Sequoia > Sequoia sempervirens. Next base: position 714 of record VDFB02282205.1, on the reverse strand, counting down.
TGTTTCCATCCACAGTAAATAGGTGGTCATTTGAGCTGGTAGTTAAAGCAGCTAAAACAGCTGTTTTCTGCTGCATGTGTGATGGCCCTGAAAAGGTCTTACATTGGCTTACATGCCATGCCAAGAATTTGTCATGACTGTGATTTCCATTTTCCTCAGTCACATTGTTTCCATCCACAGTAAATAGGTGGTCGTTTGAGCTGGTAGTTAAAGCAGCTAAAACAGCTGTTTTCTGCTGCATGTGTGATGGCCCTGAAAAGGTCTACACTTCATTAGGAGATCATTAACTTTCTTTCAAATCATGGAAAAGAGTTGCAAGGAAAGACCAGAAAGAGTAGTTAGCAAGATAAGTCAAAGTACCTCTCAAAAGGACAATGGCACACAAAGTTTCTGTTATTTGGGTCAAGGGGGTATGTGAACGGGTACCTAAGTGATGTGGGAAGACGCCCCAAAATTTTAGGTGATGACAGGGGACATCAGGGTACCCTACATAGGCGTCCCAACCATGATCATAAAAAAATATACGAAATGTAGGAAATTAAAAAAACAATTTTTTTGGCTGTAAGCTACTAGTCACAAATCAATGTAATGAAATCAACAATAAGTTATAACTAAATCAAGACATGTCAATTATTGCCTAATTAGAGTGAAACAAAATGATAGTTGTGACCACACATCTGGATTCAATGTTTCTAACGCTCCAATAACCCATAA
>VDFB02282204.1:0-26016 GCA_007258455.2 Sequoia sempervirens | reverse complement strand
ATAGGACCAACTCTGCTAGAACAGTTCACATACCAGTGAACGCAACTTTCACATACCAACACACCAGAAGCTAGAACTCAAGATATATCACCATAAGATCACCATTAGTAAATCTTCAGATCCGCACAAGCATATGATCAACATAGGAGAAATGTGGAGCACATTCTGAACACATTCATCACTCTGACTTCTCTTCTTTATTAATTTTCTCAAAATCACTTGGAAACTCATCAAACCATCACATCTGCAACATCATAAAGATAACTCCATGTACTCACAACATCTTAGAAGCATCTCAACTATACATGTACAATCTGCAACATACTGAACTGTGTTGACATCAATGACAACATTAATGACAACAACACCAAACTTGCTCATACTTGCAACAAATAAAACTTGCTTGCTAGTGGTACCTTACCATAAGCATCTAGCATAATGTAGTTTGCTAGCCTTGTGAAGCCTATGACCATCTTGTGTGGCACCTTATCAAAGTTATTCAGGAGTATAACTTTTGGTATGGTTGATGTCTGGGAGCCTATAGACCTAGCATGACTTACCCATCTACCACCTTTCTATGAGTTCACACCTTATAGACCTAGTGTGTGTTTCTCACCTTATTTCATTGGGGATCACCTAGTGTATATAGGACTGAACTAGCCCTTATGAGCATATTTTTAGAAAAACAACATAGGCTTGATCCATACCTTTTGGACAAACAACTGAAGCTTGATCCATCCATTCTTCCTCTTTGCATTAATTTTGACATTGTATGATGGTGTATCTTGTGTCACTACTAGATGCATGTGTCTCTTTGTGACTTTGTTGGTTTTCCATGGGATCTTTTATCTCGTGGGCTTGATCATCCTCCATGATCCTTGTTATATTATCTTTCAAACAATTGTACAATTATAACTCTCTTGACTTATTTTTCTACTTTAGTGTGAGTTTGAGTGTTGACTCATACTCTCACTAAAGTGGGGGCTAAATGTACTGTAGAAAATTGTATAGCTTTACAATTTCACACTATGTTTGCATCCCCTTTATTAATTGGAATTTATTAAGCATCCAATTTACCAAATTATGCATTCCAAAGCCTTATTATTCCTATTTTTATTAAGCAATTACCAACATTAATTTAAACCTCTTAGAAATTGTGTCCTAGATTTAGGTCCTAGGACCAATTTCCCCAATGGCGAATGGGTCCCCTTAAAGTGCCAAGACCCAATTTTTAATAAGTTTTTGGCAGCATTTTAATGACTCAAATTCAAGTTTCAAATGTTGGCTTATGGAATCTAATTTTAGGGAAATTAGATAAAAAATTATAAATGCATAGTTATTTTATCAATTCAAATCTAAGACCTTTGAAGAAGAAAATATTGAGAAAATATTATTTTCAAGAGAATTGAAGAGAAGATTTACCAGTCATCTATAATATCAATCAAGATCATATCATCGTGTCAAAGTTCATGTGTGTTCATGTCATCTTGTGAAGGCTAATATGCATTTTTTATCATAAAGCATCCAAGCATTCAAGTATCCTACAAATAAAGAAAAGAAAGATCAAGTTCCTTGGAGTGATGTGTTAGACTTTAGTCCTCTAAGGGTAGCCATCAAGGGTTTGGTGAGTTGTAGAATATCATTGTTCATTCATCAATTCCTTCTATTTATCATCATTTCAATATCAAGGTTTAATTACCAACATGGAGTTTGACTACTTAGCAAAGCCCCATTCTCCCAAAAACAAACATTGCTATCTCTTTGTATATGCAGATTTATAGGTGAAGAAGGATTGAAGATTGATCAAAGGAGCAATTTTTCAAAGTTTTCAAAGTTATCAACATTATTTTAAAGTCATAGAAACTCAGAATTCAAATTTATTTTTGGCTTTTTGATAGTCAACCCTAGATAAATCAGAAGCTTACATTTGGGATCTGAGGACTGGAAAATTAAATTTTGGACCAGTGCACAAGGACCCATTTTCCCTAGAGTGAACTAGTCCTTCTACAGAGCTTAGAACCTGCTTTTTAGGCCAGGTGCACACCATTCTACCCTTTTGAAATCTACTTGTAGATTGTTGTTTCCATTTTTGTTATCATAATATTTTTCATTTCAAGTGTTGGGTCATGCAATTTAGTTATTTAATGCATTTGAAATTATCTCCCAAAAGTGCCAATCAATCATTTATGTCATAAGAAAATAGACCTTCCTAAGAGGGTTGACTCACCTCAAGGTTGAAAGTCAATCCTATCCTTTTGAGATCTCATTCTCTAATGAAAATAGTGAAAGTGTAAGTGTGTTTAAACCTTTAGACCATTCCACATACCCCACACACATTTTAAGATTTTTCTATGTTTCAAGATGATAGTAAGGTGGCTTGCATAGATGAAGGTTCAAACTTGATATTATGTTCTACATTGATAGAATATTTCTAAAAATATAAAATTATACACCCACATTTGAATATTGGACCTCCTAAAACTACTTTAATTATTGAACCTCCTAAACCACCTCTCATTATATGACTTCCTAAACCTCACGACCATATCCTAAACTTTGCAAAAGAACTCACTAGTAATCATGTGCAAAAATATGTGTTGAAGAAACCAAGCTACCACACAATTTCTCACACATATAACACTATAATTAATAAGAAACTAAAAAAAACAACAAGAATTACATTACCTCAACCATATCTCCCATGCTCACCTTCTCTTCTTTAGCATAATGTTAAATAATATGATCTTATTGAGAAACATCATAATACTCTAGCCAAGATATCCATTTGGGACTTGATTCAAACATCACCTACATATCATGGGATTCTCCAAGTGTCTTTGCAAAAGTTTTATATCTCATCTTCTTTAAAATCAAATGATGTAGCAGCCTTGTTTGATTGTGTACAAGCAAAAAAAATGGATATTAAACTTCCTCAACATAAATTACCCTTTCCCGAGATCCAAAACAAACATTAAGCTCTAGTGGTAATTTTTATAATTAATAAAACTGGGGTTACATGTACTCTTATTGATAATGGATCATGTATTAATGTTTGGAGCATGGATCTTCTAGATAAAATTGGTGTGGATAGGGATCTTATAGAATCTAATGGTCTTGCTATTCATGGCTTTGATAATTTTAGTAGGCAACCATTAGGGAAAATAACACTACCCAATAAGGTAGAGCCTGCGGTTTTTCCTACTCCTATCCATATAATGTTGATACCACTTTCATATAATCTTCTCCTATGTACATGATGGATTCATTCCATGATGGGAGTCACATATACTATCCACCATGAATTGAAAAATGAATATAGGAACAAAATATATATCATAAAATTTAACGAACAAAGATATAATTCACAAATTGAAGATGAACATAACTTTTCCAAATCTCTTAACTCATTTATTCCATCTTCAAAAGTTGAGCCATTACCTTCCAATTATAATGATACTATGAATTCTCTCTTAGGTGATGATTGGGGATCATTAGATTTAGACCTTGTTTCAATGGGGAGTCTAAAATCTCACCATCAAATTCCATAGAGTCAAATATAAATGATGATAATGATATGGCTTTATCTTCAAACACATTTTTTGGTGACGATTTGGATTCATTAGATTTTACACCCTCCTTTATGCGAGAGTAAAAAATCTCACAATATAAACCTAAAGATTCTTGTGTTTCATTCACTTAGTCTTCATCTATATCAACAAATTGAAAAACATCACGCTTCAATGGTTATGGGGGCTATTTAGCTTTTGTCCCTCATGTGTTGGTGATGCCTAAATTTTTAAAAATAAAAAGTATTTGCGTTCTTGTGAAAAAATCAATTCATCTCATGAGGATTTAGATAAGACTTCTCCATCTGAGTTGGAAGAATTTTATGGGCTTAGATATAAAATACTTTCAAAAAATGTATATACATAAAAAATAGAACAAGGATTTAATGATCATGTGAAGTCTATGTTGTATCTACCAAAAAGGCGTTTAGGTTTCCAAGCTTCTTCTCCATCTTTATCTCATCTACCATCATGTACTATATTTAAAACATCATGTGGTAAGCAAGTAAGATTTTCTTCTCAAGACAAAAACTTATCTCCTACACCTTTATCAAAGATTGATAACAAACTTTGTCAAGGCTTCTCAAAGCCCACTTGATTACTCTTCCCCCTCCAATATGAAATAAATTTTATAGCAATAACACTTTTTATGCATGTCATCAATTACATGGTTATTCCACAAATCAATGTTAGGCATTGAGTAGTAAAATACAACAATTTAGTGATTATGGTACTCTTCCATGTGTTGATGCACCTAATCACTCTAAAAAATAATGATTTTTGTTCTATAGTGTTGCTACTCACTATGTGGAATTTCTATCTTTATGTGTTTGCTCATTTACATTTATGGTGGTATAATCTTAAGTGCAACCATATCTTACATTGTAGAAATATGATAGTCTCTTGCGTGGTTTTCTTTGTCTTTACAGTTGGGGGGAAAGGATAACTAGTTTTGATAGGTTTGTATTATTTTCAAGGATTCCCTCTTCATCTCTTGTTTCTTTAAAATACCAACATAACGAGTATGTTGAAATGTTAAGGAGGGACATATTACCCCTATCCATTCCATAGATTTCTTGTGAGATTTAAATTATTGACATACTCCATTGGTGGTGGTGTTGTGTATAATTCTCCCTGAGGTGTGGTTATCAATTTGTCCTCTTTGATGTTAAGCAATGATTTTTTTCTCATGATGTTAACCTTTGTGTGCTCCTCGAAGCATGATTAGTAAAATAGGCAATGGATTTGGTATAATGAAGCTTTCCAATTCATGAACATGAATTTTTTTTACATGGCCACCTATCATAACTCACCTTGCTTTCTAGTGGAGCCATGTGCTTCATGAGTCATTTTACATCCTTATGAGAGTATCATTTTCTTTAAACAATACATTGGATGGATGAAATTTGGTATTTGAGAGAAATTTAATATTGAGGTATTTTTCTCTAAATACCTTAAATCCTTTTTAGTACTAACATATGTATTTGTGCTTTGATTATGTCTTACTGTTTACATTATGTTTACATCGTGTTTACATATCATTTATATTATGTTTCTCTTTGCACTATGTATATGTTGTGTGTCTTAATTGTGTATACTTTGTGTTTGTCATAATGTATTATATCTCGTACATGTGTGTATTAGGATTCAGGTAGATCAAAGCGATAAACATTAACAATTATAAGCATATTAAATAACCCATAAATAACAAGGAAGAATAACACAAAAGAGATCAACATATAAATTTAATGTGGCTCACCCAATATGGGATACATCCACAAAAAATTAGCCACCCGATGATTTTATTATCGAGTGAAAAACATATTACAATCTTGTGAATCACACACACCACAACTTACATCCCAGCTACTTATAACAAGCTTTTTCGAAGCTTCTAGAATTAGGGTTTTACAAAGTCATTTTTTCATTTGACGTGTTAATGGAAAAACCTTACTATGTTAGCGTGAAAACCTTGATGTTTTAATGGGAAAACCTTGATGTGTTAATGAGAACCCAATGAGGATACATTATGAGTGTATAATATTTGCATGATCAATTGCCACATACCAACAATCTCCCACTTGGACACTGATCAAGCTCCACACCAAACAATCTACCACTTGGAGACTAATCTTGGATTACACCATTACACTTATATCTCCCACTAGATTACAGGTTTAGCTTGTTTCTTATATCCACCATTATCAATCTTGAAGGCCAATGGAAACTGATGAGGAAATCATTTTCTCTTGTGTAACTACCTTTGTGAACATATCTACAAGATTCTCACTTATGTGAATTTTCTCCAAATTCAACTTTCCATCCTCTAAAATTGACCAGATGAAGTGGTATATGAGTTGTATGTGCTTAGTTTTTGAATGTAGAGCTGAATTCTTAGTAAGATGAATGGAACTCTGGCTATAAGTGTACAAAGGGCTATCTTCTTGTCATTGTTCCAATTCCCTTAGAAAACATTGCAACCAAATCATCTCCTTGCTAGCTTCCATAGCAACAACATACTCAACTTCAATGGTTGAAAGCACAACAACCTTTTGCAGCCTTGAAATCCAACTGACTGCAGTACCTCCTACAGTAAAAAAATATTGTGTATTACTCCTCCTGTTATCAATATCACATGCAAGATCAGAGTCAACATATCCTTTTAGAGTAGAATTTGTTCCTCCAAAACATAGTTTCTTTGAATTAGTACCTCTTAAATATCATAGAATCCATTTTACCCCATTCCAATGTTCCATTCCCAGATTGCTCATATAATTTCTCACAACTCCCACTGCATGTGCAGTATTTTGTCTTGTGCATACCATTGAATACATCAAGCTACCAACTACTGATACATATGGTATCTTAGACAATTTTTCTTCCTCCTCTTGTATCTTTGGACATATCTCCTTAGTAAACTTAAGATGACTAAGAAAATGTGTACTAACTTCTTTTGTATTCTGCATGTTAAACCTTTTCAACACCTTCTCTACATACTCACTTTGAGACAATTTTTTTTTTTTTTTTTGTCCTATCCCATGTGATCTTCATACCAAGGATTTTTCTTGTTGCACCCAAATCCTCCATAGAAAATGAATTTTCTAATTTTTGCTTAAGTTCATTAATATGCTGCATGTTAGACTCGACAACAAGCATGTCATCAACATAAAGGAATAGGATAATATAGCTGCCATTACCCAATTTCTTAAAATAAACACAATAATTAGAATGAAATCTTTCGTAACCTTGTTCATCCATAAAACTATCAAATTTCAAATACCATTGTCAAGGTGCTTGCTTTAGGCCATACAAACTCTTCTTTAACTTGCACACAAATTCCTCCTTACCCTTGACGTCATATCCTTGTGGTTGTTGCATGTATATTTCCTCTTCCAAATCCCCATGGAGAAATGTTGTTTTCAGATCTATCTATTCAAGATGCAAGTCTTCCATAGCCACAAGACTTAGAATAGTTCTAATAGAAGTCATCTTTACAATTGGAGAAAATATTTCATCAAAATATATACCTTTTTTCTGTGTAAAACCTTTTACCACAAGTCTGGCCTTATATCTTTTCTTTCCTCTATCTTCTTCCTTCAACCTATAAACCCATTTATTTGGAAATGCTCTTTTAACTACAGGTAATTGGACTAAGTCCCAAGTCTAGTTCTGTAGCAAAGAATCCATTTCCTCTTTCATGCCTAGCTCCCACTGCTTTTTGGTATCTAACTGCATTGCTTCTTCATAACCTTCAGGTTCACCAAAATCAGTTAATAATATAGAATATAATGATGGAGAAAATATTTTAGGAGGTCTAGTTATCCTTGTAGAATGTCTAACACTTGTAGGAGTTTGTGGGATAACTTGTTGTTGAGCATTATGTACCACTGACATTATTTTATTTTCTAGAATCTCATCCAATACCACATATTTTGTTTTGGCCTATTCCTGCCTATTTTCCTGCAACTGATCCTTATACATGACCTTCTCATTGAATACAATATATTTTATCCTAATGAGTTTATGATTTTCGTAATCCCATAATCAATAACCAAATTCATCTACTCCATATCCAATGAAGGTACATTTTTTAGACCTATCCTCAAGCTTGGTTCTATTTTCAATATCAACATGGACAAAAGCTTCACAGCTAAAGGTTTTTAGAAATTAATAGTTTACCTTTTTACCCATCCAAGTCTCCTCTGGAATGCCACCATCCAAAGGATTTGAAGGTCCCTTGTTTATTAAATAAGAAACGTTATGTACAAAATTTTCCCAAAAATGTAAGGGTATTCTAGCATGCAATCTCATGCTCCTTGCATGCTCCATAATGGTCATATTCATCCTCTCAGACACACCATTTTCTTGTGGGGTTCCAAGAATCATTTTCTACCTACATATTATATTGTATGAACAGTAATTTTCAAATTATCTTCTATAATACTTACCTCCATTATTAGATTTGAGACACTTCAACTTTTTTCCTATCTCATTCTCAACCAAAGCTTTCCACTTTTTAAAAATTTCATATACTTTTGATTTTTATTTCAAAAAATACACCCATCTTTTCCTAGTTGCGTCATCAATAAAAGTAACATAATAACAAGAGCCACCAAGAGAAGATACCTAAGTTGGTCCCCATACATTTTAATGCACAAGCTCTAATTTTCTCACTCTTCTTCACTTTCCCAACTTTCAGAAATCAGACTCTTTTCTATTTTCCATAATCACAATTTTCGTGGAACTCCAAGTCAATCTGCTTCAGACTTGGTAGCAACTTTTTGGATTGAAGTATCTTCATCCCTTTCTCACTCATGTGCCCAAGTTTATGGTGCCACAATTTTGTTTCTATCCCTATAGCAACTGCTATAACTATCTCAATAGAAACTATTTATGTAGCAGCTAAGGTAAAGTAAGTATTACCAGTACACAAATACAATGTGTCTACCTTTTCACCTTTAGCTACTACTAATGAACCTTTAGTGACCTTCCATACTTTGTCTAAAAAGGTAACCATGCAACCTTCACTACCTAGTTGTCCTGTAGAAATTAAATTCCTTCTCAAATTTGGAACATGCCTTACCTCCTATAGCAACCATTCATTTCCATTTTGCAATTTTATTTTTATCTTTCCTTTCCCAACAATCTGATAGGGTTCATCATCACCCAAATATACATGTCCAAAATCACCTTGAACATAATATACACAATATTTCCTATGGGGTGTGGCATGAAATGAAGCCCCTAAATCTATTACCTAGGAACCATTAGCATTATCTAAACATAGAATTAAAGAATCCAGAAATTTATTACTTGCAGCATTAGCTTCCTTACTAACATCATGTTTTCCATCTCCTTGTTTTCCCTTTCGAGACCAACAATCCTTCTTCAAGTGTCCTGGCTTTCCACAGTGCCAACAATCCATTTTTCCTCTAGATTTAGACCTGCCTTTCTTCGAATTCCCTTATGACTTCCCATGATTTTTTGGGATTGTTCCTCTCTCCTTTTTTCTTCCCCTATTAATTAGGAGATAAGATTCTACAATCCATGTATTTATGAGATAAGATTCTACTAGAATATCATCTAGAACTTATCTTATTAGTTCATTATTGCCTAGGTTTTTAATTAGGGTTTACATGTTATCACATGTTGTTTGATCAAGACACATGGTAGCTTCATAATTCATACTAAATTTCACTCTTGCCTATATATACATGACATTTGTACATCATATAATCATCTCATAATAGAATCTCAATTTGCATGCCTAAGTTGTAACACTTTCTTTGTCGATTAATTTCTTCTGGAAAAGGTCCTCTTGAAGGCTGTAGCTTAATAGGGACATTGTCCATCCATAATTTCTACATGGTATCAGAGCTTTTCCATTCAAGGTTCATCTCAAGATCAAGGAATTTGGGCTAGAGAGATTCATTGTAGGCTTGAAGGTTTTTCTTTGCATGCTAGTTGGCTGTACTTGGGGACCTGTTGAGGGTCAAAACAACACAAAACATTAAACATAATATTACTATCCTATTTCTCCTGAAAAAGAAAGATAACATGTATCCATCTAACTCCCAAGGTCCTGATAGTTAGTTCTCAACTGTGCTGATATCACTTAGAGGTCAATGTAACTGTAATTTGCAAGGGGCCTTTGCATGTAACAAGGAACACAAATGCATGAAGTCAACTATTATATGTTTTGGGGGGTTTTAAATAAAGATAAAAATATATATTAGAGCTTTAAAATCAGAAGAGCACAAATGAAAGTTCTTAATATCCAGACATATATACCAATAATGAGTGTTTATTCACCTAACCACAACCATAGCAAGATACAATCCACATAATAAACTATGCTACTGCATACATCCATAGTGCTAATTCAATACCATGCCATTCACTAAACTTTACTTCATAAATTTTTTGAAACAAACCATTCACTCATTATCAAAACACAGATAGAATAGATATAATAGCAATTCATTCACAGATAACTTAATGAAGTAATCTTAAATCTGGTTCCTTCTATTGACTTTCATCAAATAAGAAACACTTAGGCACAAAAAAATCACAGGAATAAAGATTGATTATATATCATTAATGTCATCAAATGAGTCCAACTTGATAACTCCAAGTCAATCTGCTTCAGACTTGGTAGCAACTTTTTGGATTGAAGTATCTTCATCCCTTTCTCACTCATGTGCCCAAGTTTATGGTGCCACAATTTTGTTTCTGTCCCTATAGCAACTGCTATAACTATCTCAATAGCAACTATTTATGTAGCAGCTAAGGTAAAGTAAGTATTACCAGTACACAAATACAATGTGTCTACCTTTTCACCTTTAGCTACTACTAATGAACCTTTAGTGACCTTCCATACTTTGTCTAAAAAGGTAACCATGCAACCTTCACTACCTAGTTGTCCTGTAGAAATTAAATTCCTTCTCAAATTTGGAACATGCCTTACCTCCTATAGCAACCATTCATTTCCATTTTGAAATTTTATTTTTATCTTTCCTTTCCCAACAATCTGATAGGGTTCATCATCACCCAAATATACATGTCCAAAATCACCTTGAACATAATATACACAATATTTCCTATGGGGTGTGGCATGAAATGAAGCCCCTAAATCTATTACCTAGGAACCATTAGCATTATCTAAACATAGAATTAAAGAATCCAGAAATTTATTACTTGCAGCATTAGCTTCCATACTAACATCATGTTTTCCATCTCCTTGTTTTCCCTTTCGAGACCAACAATCCTTCTTCAAGTGTCCTGGCTTTCCACAGTGCCAACAATCCATTTTTCCTCTAGATTTAGACCTGCCTTTCTTCGAATTCCCTTATGACTTCCCATGATTTTTTGGGATTGTTCCTCTCTCCTTTTTTCTTCCCCTATTAATTAGGAGATAAGATTCTACAATCCATGTATTTATGAGATAAGATTCTACTAGAATATCATCTAGAACTTATCTTATTAGTTCATTATTGCCTAGGTTTTTAATTAGGGTTTACATGTTATCACATGTTGTTTGATCAAGACACATGGTAGCTTCATAATTCATACTAAATTTCACTCTTGCCTATATATACATGACATTTGTACATCATATAATCATCTCATAATAGAATCTCAATTTGCATGCCTAAGTTGTAACACTTTCTTTGTCGATTAATTTCTTCTGGAAAAGGTCCTCTTGAAGGCTGTAGCTTAATAGGGACATTGTCCATCCATAATTTCTACATGGTATCAGAGCTTTTCCATTCAAGGTTCATCTCAAGATCAAGGAATTTGGGCTAGAGAGATTCATTGTAGGCTTGAAGGTTTTTCTTTGCATGCTAGTTGGCTGTACTTGGGGACCTGTTGAGGGTCAAAACAACACAAAACATTAAACATAATATTACTATCCTATTTCTCCTGAAAAAGAAAGATAACATGTATCCATCTAACTCCCAAGGTCCTGATAGTTAGTTCTCAACTGTGCTGATATCACTTAGAGGTCAATGTAACTGTAATTTGCAAGGGGCCTTTGCATGTAACAAGGAACACAAATGCATGAAGTCAACTATTATATGTTTTGGGGGGTTTTAAATAAAGATAAAAATATATATTAGAGCTTTAAAATCAGAAGAGCACAAATGAAAGTTCTTAATATCCAGACATATATACCAACAATGAGTGTTTATTCACCTAACCACAACCATAGCAAGATACAATCCACATAATAAACTATGCTACTGCATACATCCATAGTGCTAATTCAATACCATGCCATTCACTAAACTTTACTTCATAAATTTTTTGAAACAAACCATTCACTCATTATCAAAACACAGATAGAATAGATATAATAGCAATTCATTCACAGATAACTTAATGAAGTAATCTTAAATCCGGTTCCTTCTATTGACTTTCATCAAATAAGAAACACTTAGGCACAAAAAAATCACAGGAATAAAGATTGATTATGTATCATTAATGTCATCAAATGAGTCCAACTTGATAACTCCAAGTCAATCTGCTTCAGACTTGGTAGCAACTTTTTGGATTGAAGTATCTTCATCCCTTTCTCACTCATGTGCCCAAGTTTATGGTGCCACAATTTTGTTTCTGTCCCTATAGGAACTGCTATAACTATCTCAATAGCAACTATTTATGTAGCAGCTAAGGTAAAGTAAGTATTACCAGTACACAAATACAATGTGTCTACCTTTTCACCTTTAGCTACTACTAATGAACCTTTAGTGACCTTCCATACTTTGTCTAAAAAGGTAACCATGCAACCTTCACTACCTAGTTGTCCTGTAGAAATTAAATTCCTTCTCAAATTTGGAACATGCCTTACCTCCTATAGCAACCATTCATTTCCATTTTGCAATTTTATTTTTATCTTTCCTTTCCCAACAATCTGATAGGGTTCATCATCACCCAAATATACATGTCCAAAATCACCTTGAACATAATATACACAATATTTCCTATGGGGTGTGGCATGAAATGAAGCCCCTAAATCTATTACCTAGGAACCATTAGCATTATCTAAACATAGAATTAAAGAATCCAGAAATTTATTACTTGCAGCATTAGCTTCCTTACTAACATCATGTTTTCCATCTCCTTGTTTTCCCTTTCGAGACCAACAATCCTTCTTCAAGTGTCCTGGCTTTCCACAGTGCCAACAATCCATTTTTCCTCTAGATTTAGACCTGCCTTTCTTCAAATTCCCTTATGACTTCCCATGATTTTTTGGGATTGTTCCTCTCTCCTTTTTTCTTCCCCTATTAATTAGGAGATAAGATTCTACAATCCATGTATTTATGAGATAAGATTCTACTAGAATATCATCTAGAACTTATCTTATTAGTTCATTATTGCCTAGGTTTTTAATTAGGGTTTACATGTTATCACATGTTTGATCAAGACACATGGTAGCTTCATAATTCATACTAAATTTCACTCTTGCCTATATATACATGACATTTGTACATCATATAATCATCTCATAATAGAATCTCAATTTGCATGCCTAAGTTGTAACACTTTCTTTGTCGATTAATTTCTTCTGGAAAAGGTCCTCTTGAAGGCTGTAGCTTAATAGGGACATTGTCCATCCATAATTTCTACATGGTATCAGAGCTTTTCCATTCAAGGTTCATCTCAAGATCAAGGAATTTGGGCTAGAGAGATTCATTGTAGGCTTGAAGGTTTTTCTTTGCATGCTAGTTGGCTATACTTGGGGACCTGTTGAGGGTCAAAACAACACAAAACATTAAACATAATATTACTATCCTATTTCTCCTGAAAAAAAAGATAACATGTATCCATCTAACTCCCAAGGTCCTGATAGTTAGTTCTCAACTGTGCTGATATCACTTAGAGGTCAATGTAACTGTAATTTGCAAGGGGCCTTTGCATGTAACAAGGAACACAAATGCATGAAGTCAACTATTATATGTTTTGGGGGGTTTTAAATAAAGATAAAAATATATATTAGAGCTTTAAAATCAGAAGAGCACAAATGAAAGTTCTTAATATCCAGACATATATACCAACAATGAGTGTTTATTCACCTAACCACAACCATAGCAAGATACAATCCACATAATAAACTATGCTACTGCATACATCCATAGTGCTAATTCAATACCATGCCATTCACTAAACTTTACTTCATAAATTTTTTGAAACAAACCATTCACTCATTATCAAAACACAGATAGAATAGATATAATAACAATTCATTCACAGATAACTTAATGAAGTAATCTTAAATCTGGTTCCTTCTATTGACTTTCATCAAATAAGAAACACTTAGGCACAAAAAAATCACAGGAATAAAGATTGATTATATATCATTAATGTCATCAAATGAGTCCAACTTGATAACATAAAATTTGCACAAAGTTGTAAAGAAACTATATCTAAATTCACTTGAAATTTCAGAGTATATGCTTAACAATATGAGAACCTAAGACTATTCCTATCTACTATCATCAAGTGGCTAAAATTTCTTCAATTAGCCGACCTTTACAAAATGGAACCAAGTAATACATATAGGTAAATTATGCACGAATTCCTCGTAATTTGGAATCCAAATCCACAAATTAAGGAACAGGAACCACTGATGGAATTAAACTACTAAACTCCTGAGTTAGGAGGCTAGAGAAAAATGTTGCACAAATTCTATCACCCAAAGAAGAAGGTAGAACTAAGGAAAGGAACCAGAGTTGAGTCCACATCAAAACCCTGCATCAAAGGAGAAAAGGGAACATTGTGTCTAGTGAAGAGAGCCAACTCATTTTTGCATTGCATGCTCAAGGATATACTCATCATAATTGGAGAACACTTGTTGAAGGACATTAGAATCAGGCCCATCCAACCAATCATCTCAAATTTAATTCTTTTAAATTTTGCTAAAACCAATCCATGTACTTCCTTCAATTTGATTATTTCCCTTTTAGCAGCCTTCACTTCTTCTCTGATGTCCATGAACCTATCCAACAACAAGTCCTCTCCATCATCTCCTTTCTGCATCACCTCTTCAAATCTTCCTTTCCATTTCTCCCTTATCTTATCTAAAGAAAGACCATATTTGACTGAGGTGTCTAAATTATTTAAAATAGCCACAATTGCCTCTAATTCTTCCACCTATTGATTCAAATCTTTAGTCACCTCTTGAATCTCACTTTTATGCTCTCAAATAGACTTGGATTTATACCCAATTATCCTTACATTATTCTCAATGAAATACACATTATCCTCTTCAAGGATTGATTTCTCAAGTAGAGTCAACTAGGACACCTGGCTAATATCCTTAATCTTTTTAGCATGTTCCTTATATTCCTCATCTTGCTTATCTAGATCCTTGGTGTGCTGGTCCAAATCCCATACCAACTCAAGTGATGTCTTATGAATCTTAAAACTATCAACGAGCACATCATCAACGTCCTGATTGAGCTTGTCACACCATCTTTCCATCATCCCCACCCTACTCCTCATATGCACCAAATCATCTACTTCCTTCTTTGTTAATAAAATTTGAGATTCAGGAGTACCAACCTATTGATAAATGGAAGTGGGTATATCCTTTAGAAACCTATGCAATTGATCTAACTGAGACTTTAGCTCATCCTTCTTTTGCTTATCCTTGATCATCCGAGTCTTGGTAGAGGAAGCCACAATATCAATTAAGTTAATTTGTTGATTCCTTGTAGGCCTTCCCAAATTAACTGTACCCAATTGATAATCAATCATTTGCATATCCTCCTGGTTCTTATCCACCATCGGTATTGCATATTTAGCAATAATCTCCCTTGTATCAGTAAGCTTGGTGGAGTGAAGAACCCTTTCCTTTTTTTTAGGTCTCTCCTTCTCAATTTCTTTCATCATCTCCTCCCAATTGAGAGGTTGCGGTTGAACTATTTGCTTCCTTTCTAAGTCAAGCTTCATCCAAGTGGGAGCTATGGGAGTAGTAACTTCCTGTGGTGAAGAAGAAGAAGTAGTAGCAGAGGATAGAAGTTGTAATATTGTATTTCCAGGCTGAGAGTCAACCTCCTGCACATTTTGCTGCTCACTCTGTGCCTTCTCTTGTCCAAGCTTTTCAGCCTCTTCCTTATCCTTCTGCGCCTGCAATTTCTTGGCTTCCAACTCCTTCAAACCTTCTTCCTCTAACCTTCTTTCCTCTAACATTTGATCTCGTTGCTTCTTCAGTTCCTCAACATAGTCCCAAGCTTCTTTAGACTTCTTTTCATATAGAGCAAGCTCTGTAGCCTCCTCTTTTTCCACACATTCTTGTTCTTCCCTCTTCTTATGAGCCTCTTCAACAACTTTAAACTTAGCCTCAAGGGCTTCCTTTTCCCTTCTTTAAGCAGCCTTCTCTTCCTCAAGATCATGAATTTTCTGCTACAAAGTCAATATATCTCTTTCTTCCTTCATCTTGAGCTCCTGCTCCTTTTGTTGTTACTGCTGAGTTAGTTCATCAATCTTAGCCTGAGCTTCCAATTCTTTCTGTTTAGTTGATAACACAAATTGTGCTTTAGCATCCTCCTCCTGTTGTTTGGCTAACGCCTCAGCTTGTTCCTTACAATTAGCTTCCCTCTTGGCATCCTTAAAGAGCTTCCATTGATCCTGCTCTGTTAGTGCATGGTAAGTCCTGGCATAATCTTTTATATCATGAGAAGCAACCACATGAGCCTCCTTGTCAGATGGAGTGGCTTCAAAATTTGTTGCAATATCATGTATTTGTATTTCAGGCTCCTTTTCTTTCAACAATTCAGACTCCTTGTGGAGAGTTCCCCAAGGCATTCCCTCACTCGGTTTTTATGTAACCAGGGGTTGAGTGGATGTTTCTTTTGTAATAGATGTTGAAGAATCCATTTCCATAACAGTCTCCACCTCTTTTCCCTCTAGGAGGTCTTGGGCAACCACCTCCTCCTCTGCATTAGAAGCCATAAAATCTAAGGGCTCCTTAGGTGCCATCCTTCTCTTTGTCCTTTTGTATTGTGTGGTTCCAACAACCTTTCTCTTCTTGGATGGATGAGCCTCAGGCTGGTTAACCTTCAAAATAACCTAGTGCACACTTCTATCCAAGACTGGTCTAGAAATTTGCCTTATATCGATAGACTCTTCCATATTCCAGTCCACTCGATCAATACTTTTAGTGCCTATGTTCTCAACCTCATATTGGGGATCCAAAGTTACCCCATCATCAAAAAAAGTCTTTGAGATGTCTTCCTTAATCCCATGCTCAACCATGAGTGGGATTGGCACTCTTTCATAATTTCTCCTTTAGAGATCATAATCATCTTGTATATCCATCCAAAAGTCCACCAACAGACTGAAATGCTTGTCAAATAGACTTGGAAGCAAAGCCTCCATCTTGTGCTAAGGGTCATAATGATTTCTAGAAGTGTATAAGACCAATTGCAAATAAACTAATTCATCACAAACAACTTTAGTTGCCACAATGTGTGGATAGCTAAACTCACCCAACTTCATTGGAAATTTGTGGCAACCAATCTTGTGTTTGGTGCCAAATTTGAAATTAACTGCCAAATCCTGATATATAAACTCCATTAAAATAATTCTATTACCGCAACACCTAGGAAGAAAATGAGGATAACCATCAAAGCCTCCTAATCTAAAGTAACTGAATGTGGGGTATTGGATAAACCAGTTCCCATTCATTGATAAAATCCATCACCTCCCTGCTTAATCTATACCCAACATCTCTAGTGAGCCTATTAATAACAACATAAAGGAAGGAATCATTAACCCTCCTGTAGTGTGACTCTGATGCTTGCAATGTGAGCTAATTATATTTCTCCCACACCTTTTTTTTCCCTTGAACTTCTCCAAATATTCCAACTATATTCAATCCAGGAAAAATCCCCATCTGAGCAACTGCATAGACCACATAAGAAGTCATAAAGAAACTCTTAGTTTCTTTCACTCTAAGCATCTGATTATGAATACTCTCTTATACAACCATTGGCTAGTCAAACTATTGTTTACCTTCCAAGATAGCATGGATGAATGGGAACATCCATTTCTTAAACTGTGAAGCATTCCTTTTCCCAAACACCCTAGAAAGCAGCATGATTATGTCCCCAATTTCTTTATTAAAATCTGCCCTTTTTGGTTGGTCAGGAAGCTTGGTTAGATACTTTTTCTCTACCCTCATCCAATGCTTATTCATGTAGGATCTATTGGTTTATTTTTTGCTACTGTAAAGCTTCAGAGCTTTTGCTTCATTCAACTGCTTAGGATTCTATGGAATGGGCACATCAAACATGAGCTTGAACATTTGAGATGTTAGATCAATAATAACATTCCCTTGTGAATCCATACACTACCTAGTAGTAGGATTGTAAGCTCCTGCAACTGCTAATATCAATTCTAGACATTGAATAGACAAAGGGAATAGTGCAAGGTGTGCCAATCCAGGCTAAGCAATCCTCTGTGCCCTTGGTGTAACATCTTCATTGAAAGTTTCATCCACCAATTCCTCATAATTAAAAGGACCCAAGTTGGAGTCAGTAATATCAGCCCAATCAAAATCAATCTCACTAGCTGTGAGGCTAACCTCCTTGTGTTTACATCTCAAAATATATGGGAGTTGTTCCACCTTAATCTTCTTTGGTTTGGCTCCTTGTTTAGAAGTCTCTGCTAGTTGACTCCTTTGAGAAGCCTCTTTCGAAGCTCCAGACATTTCTCAAACTCTATAATAAAATCCTATATTAGATGATCAAAGCATAGAAGTCAATACATTAGTTAATACCTACCTCCATCTCTTTGAAACAACCTTTAAACATAACCAAACTTCAACCGTTATCGGAATCAGAACCATAGAAGCACCAAGGACATAAAACAATTTTTAACACTGGCGGGGTCGGAGTCAAAATTAGGACAAAACTGGAACTGAGACCAGAATAGAAACTAAAACAAAAACTAAATGCTAGTTCCAAGTTCAACTTTCACCCTGGATTTGATTCCGCCCAAGGATAAGTATAAAGACACAATACCACAGTGACCAGAAGCGTAATAATTTTAGGATCTAATCCTAATGGAAAACAACTTCTGGACAATTTTTTTCATAGATCCGCTCCCACCAATTCAAAATGCAAAATGGAGGGTATTTTCAAAAGACACAGTCACATGAATTTAAAGACCTGGGTCACATTGGCCAACAAGAAAATCCAAACGAAGGGGCTTAACTAATCCTTGATCACATAAAAAATGACTCTAAGCCTAGGGCATGATACTTTGTAAAGATTGTTAAGCAAACCCTAGCTTGCTCAACACGTCAACTCCAAAAACTAGGGCATCATAAAAACCCAACATGGAAAACATAGTCGCCACAGGATAATGAGAAAAGGGTTTTGAAAATGAATTCCACCATTCAAGAATAGAAAACCCCCATAAACTGAAACCCTAATTAAGAACTATGGCACGTCAAAACACACCTATCACAAAAGAAACAACAAATGGACCAATGACGAACATAAAACAAACCAAAACAGAATGGGATAGAAATAGAAAAGACAAAAGAAATAAAACAAAAAAAGAAACAAACAACGAGCAAAGAATTCATAGAAGCAAGACTTCTACGAATGCGCCAAAAAAAAACACAACACAAGACAAAAAAACACACAAAAGGAAAGAAAAAGGACAAGAACCCTACCTCAAAATGCTCTTGAGGAATGCCCAAAATCTGACCAATATTTTCTCCGCAACTCACCTCCACAATAAAATCGTTCCTCTCTAAGTAATTTTGGCATTGGCATGCTTAAATGTCTCAAATGAAAATGATAATGAGCCAGTTAAATGGGATTAGGAATTTAAAATCAATTTGCGCCTGTGAAGAGGCTGCAATTAATGTCATTAATACACTAGGTTGGAGGCGGAGAAAATGACACAAATAGACAGTTAAGTCCCATGAACACCAAAAGTAGGGTGGATGCAGACCTGAGTCCAAGACAACATAAAGAACCTTTCTCAAGTTCCTTACCCAGCTCTGAACCTAGCTTCGATTCCACAACAAAGACAAAGACGAAGAAAGGAAACAACAGGGCAGAATCAGAATTAAAACCAAACTCCACACTTTCACAAAGTTCAAAGTTTGGTTCTGATTTCGATTCCTGTCCCAACCAAAAAGTAGGAAAAGAAACAAGGACACACAAAGATAAAGGGAAGTGGGACCAAATAAAAAATCAGGCCTAGCCCAAACACCAACGAAACAACGAGAAAAAGCAAATGAGTGGAGCCGGAATCAAAATAGGAACCGAATCTGGAATTTTTAGAAAGTTCCAAGTTCTATTCCACCTCTGGTTCCACTTCTGCTTGAGCAAAACAAAATGCAAGGAAAATGAAAAAAAAATCAAGGGAGAAATAGATCCGAGAGCGCAAGACCAACCGACAGACAAAGAAAGGAACAAATAAAAGAAGGACGCAGAGTCATAACAGAATCCAAACTAGAAACTTTGGAAAAGTTCAAAGTCCAGTTCCAGTTCTGGCTCCGCTTCTGACAGAACAAAAGAAATAAAGACTTAGGAGAAAAACAAACAACTCCTAAGACCCAAACCAAAACCAAAGACAAAATCAAAAACAAGGGGAACCCATTTTGTTCCAAAATAATAATGGGGTGGTTATGCAAGGCATAACAAATGGCGACTCGACTGGGAAAATGGTTTACCCATTTTTAAGATACTTAAGAATTTAGTCACCCAAAAACCTTTGATTTATGAAACATATTAACTTAAGTATGATTAGAATATTTAAGTAAAGTTGAGTTGGAATCTCAAATGTAAATCAACACAAACTACTTTTGAATCTAAGTGTGTGCATACATGGTGCATCTTTCTTCATAAGAACGTTCTCCACACATGAACAACTATATCTAAGATCCAAGCTACATAGGTTGAGTCCTTCAACTGCAGTGCAAAGAAATCCTGGGCATTGCTTCGCTGCCAGTCAGGCGTCCACAGCCCCGATGGAGATACCTCTAGTTCTCTCAAAGAATTGCTCTACTTCCAGTCAGGCATCCATATCCCCGATAGAGATATTTGAATTACCCATCTAGTATTGAGTTTTCCTTCATTTCAGTAGTTTTTTCTTTTTCTCTTTCTTTTATAGGCTTCACTTGTGGAAATTCTTTTAATAACTTTCTCAATACTCAGACATTACTAGTCTGAAACATGGGTTGAGAACTATAGTGGACCCTATGACAGTTTTGGGGAATCATATTTTTCACTTGAATCAGAGATGTAATCACCCTGGGATGAATAGGTACTTTATAGTTAGATGTTCTATCTATTTTGTGACAGATTTCAATCATAGTTCATGAGGTTATCTATAGTATACCTTACTCCTATTAGCTTTCAGACCCATGCTAAAATGACCATAAGACATAAGTTTTAGAACAAAATCTCTCGACAGATATGCCTAAAAATACCTAAATCAATTTCTCTCCTAGTGCCTACAACATAATTTGAATAACAACCCCTACATTTCAAGATGGAAAGAAAGAGGGTCCCCAAAGAAGAAGAAGACAAAACAAACACAAAACACCACAAAAAGAAAGAAAGAGAAAGAGAGAACAAACAGACAAATAACCAACAGAAACAAAGAACAAATAATTACACATAATACATATATACAATTAATTCAGAAATCAGACCCTTACGGGCCAAAGTAATGCTTGAGAAAATTTCCATTGATGGGCAATGGAATAGGTTCTCCTATTAAGGTGGTTAAGCGAAAAGCATTCTCACCCAAGATATCAACTATTTGGTAGGGACCCAACCAGAGTTTGTCAAACTTCTGATGGTCACCCTTTTTCTCTTTAGCCTTATCCCACAACAACACCAGGTCTAATATCCTAAATGCTTTGATCTTTACTCTTTTGTCAAACCAATGCTTGACAACAGCCTGATGTTTGAAGAACTACTATAAAGTAGCATCTCTCTATTCTTCCATTCTTAAAAGGTTATTTAGTCTTACCTCAATCTGATCATCCTTCGTATAAAACTCTTGCATAAATTTGAGAATAGGTATCTGCAAGTGTATGGGGAAAACTAGGTCTTGGCCATAGACTAATTTAAAAGGGGGATTTCCTAGAGAAACCTTAATACCCATAAGGAAAATCTCAACTGAGTATGTCAGTCTCTAGGATTGTTTACTAGCAATTTCTTTATTACCTCCAACAAGTTTTTATTAGTAGACTCTGCTACACCATTTCCCTATGGGTAATAATTGGATGAATATTTCAAAATGATTTTATGCTAATAGGCCCATTGTATAAATTCAGCAGATGAAAAAGTGGGGCCATTATCACATACTAGGGCGAAGGGTACTCCAAACCTAGTAATAATGTTGTCATTAAGAAATTTGATAACCACCTCTATGGTGTTGTTCTTACATGGTTGAGCCTTAGTCCACCATGTGTAGTAGTCTATAGTTGTTAAGATAAAATTATTCCCTATAGAAGGGTTAGGATTAATTACCCCTACAAAATCTAGAGCCCATTGGGCAAATAGTCTTACCTCATAGACTGGTTGTAACAACATTGTAGGGTTATGCTCCTTGGGTGCAGAGGTCTGTAAAACATGGTATGTTCTAACATGTTAATGTGCATCTCTGAACACATGGGGCCAATAATATCCTGACTTGAGGATTTGATGAGCCAATGAATCTGCTGATCCATGCCCTGTGCCATGTCTTCCATGAAATTCAGCAATAGCATGCTTGGCTTCTTGCTGATCTAAACATCTTAGATAAACTCCTTCATAATTTCTTCAGTATAAGGAACCTCCTTTGACCATGAAATGAGCACTCTTCATCCTAAGTTCTCTCGTTTGAGTTGTAGTCATCCCCTCTAGGCACCTGTTATTGAGAAGGAAGAAGATCAAATCTGTATACCATGGATCCTTGGTGAATGACTGCACTGTATACTGCTAACAAGTGATACTCCTATCAACATCTGCCATAGCCTTTGAAAAACCCTGTCCTCAAACAAGCTTCACTGGATGGATCTCTAGATCAAATTCTTGCAAAATAGCTATCCATTTTCCTCTTCTTTCCCCTAACTCACTTTTCATAACTAAAGATTTGACAGTTGGGTCAGGAACTATGGCAACAACCTAGCTCCTGAGAATGTAATTCCTAAATTTCTTTGCTGCTCAGACCAATGCAAATTCCTACTTCTCCAGAGGTGGGTATCTAACCTCTGCATTTTTGAATGAGGAGCTCATGAAAGTAATGGGCCTCTCATCTCCCTCTCCTCTTCTTTGAGTTAAGATAGCTACACATGAATGGTCAGATGCAAAAGAATAAATATAGAAAGGCTTTAAATAATCTAGGCTGGTCAAGACCGGTGCCTTAGATATTGATTATTTAATCTACGTAAAAGCATATTTACCCTCATTACTCCACTCTATTTTTGCATCTTTCTTCATCATCTCATTAAGTGGCTTCACAATTTTTTCAAATCCCGTAATAAAATTTCTTACAAAATTAATCCTTCCAAAGAAGGATCTCATCTCCTTTTTACTACCTGTCATGGCCAATTTCAAGATAGCCTCAACTCTATCAGGGTCTATGGATATTCCCCTTTCTAATTTCACATGCCCTAAAAGTTTCCCTTTATAAACTCCAAAGACACATTTCTTGGGATTTAGGGATACTCTATAGCTAATACATCTCTTAAGGACTTCTGCTAAATCAACATGGTCCTTCTTGTTTTTAGAGAAAATAGTTAAGTCATCTATATAGATAATGATACACTTACCTATCAGATCCTTGAATGCTATGTCCATTGTATGTTGGAATGTAGCTCTAGCGTTGATTAATCCACATGGCATTCTACGATAGGAAAATGTCCCCCACTTAGTAGTGAAGGCAGTCTTCATTCTATCCTCATGGCTAACCAACACTTGGTTATACCTAGAATAGTCATCCAAGAATGACATCATCTAAGATCCGTTGACAGTTTGTAATACCTCATCAAGAGAAGGAAGTGGATATTTATCCTTTTCTAAGGCTTTGTTTAAGTTTCTATAGTCAACACATAGCTTGATCTCCCCACTTTGCTTGCGTACTAGGACTAAATTGGAAACCCAAGTGGAGTGTCGTACTGGGAAGATGATTCTTACTGACAAAAGATTTTGAATTTCCTTTTGTATTAATGGCTTGATCAAAGCATTCACTAAGCACTGCTTTTGATAGAAAGGATTTGCTTCTAGATTTAGAGGTATTGTATGTGTGATCATAGAGGTGTCAAAGGTCTTTAAATCTTCATAACTCCAGGAAATTGTTGCAATGTCTTCCTTTAACACCTTAAGTATTTCATTTTTGAGATCCTTAGGGAAAGTATTTCCTATAAGAACATTTCTTTCAGGACCTGAATCAGCCAAATTAATTGATTTGTACTTCCCTCCATCGCTTTGAGTTGGGACTCTCTCACGAGCCCGAGGATCAGAGTCAAATATTCTTTCTAAAGCTACCATTCCCTTAGGAATGTTGTTTCTTTTCAAATTCATTATTCCTTCAGTGTCACAACTCTCAGGATCCCAATCCCCATGATCTCTTTCTGACTCATCTATTATCTGTCTTTTGAAGACATCAAAACTTTCCAGAAAGGCGAGTATGTGTTGATAATCATCAAAGACCTAAAAATTCTAGACATTATTTGGAACTGCTGGGATTGAGACTAGTTCAACTAAAAATATTTTCAATTCAAAGTCTTGCATAGGCTCCAGAGTACTAGTAGTGACTGCCAAAGCATCTGCAATCTGATTTTGTTCCCTAGGAATCGAAGTGATTCCAAAAGAATCAAAGTCCTCAATCATATTCCAAACTCTATTTCTGTAGGTAGCCAATCTTTTATTATGACAAGTATATTGGTTGTGGACCTGTTTGATAATTACTTCAGAATCTCCCATAACCATGAGAGATATGACTTTTTTTTATGGGAAAACATCAAACCTAGATCAAGTGTTTCACACTCGGCCGCATTGTTTGCGCAACCAAACTGTAACCTGTAAGAAGCAAAGTAAGTATTCCCCTTTGGGTTAGTTAATTATATCCCTACTCCACTTCCTGACTTGGACTTAGAGCCATCAAACTTTAGACTCCATAATTGATCTAGAGCTAGGATCTCTTTCTTCCTTAGGGCCATAGGTATTTGCTTGCTAGAAGCATGTGGTGGCTTAGACTAGTGTTGCTCATCAATATTTAAGTGTAATTGAGGGCATGGTTCACCAGAAGGCTCTCCTGGATTCAACATCTGTTCAAAAATTGATTCTTTAACCTCCTCTTGGGTCAGATCATGATTTAACACATTATTGACCAATGCCTTGGGAATTGGAAGGGTATCTATGGTAGGCGTAATTGGAAAAGACTGAGGTTCCTCAGTCTCTCTTTCTAGTTCAGAGCATAGAACCTGAGTCTTCTCAAGTTAAGAAGATGATTCTTGTTTAGCAAGGCTGGCTCTCGTAAGGATAGTTGCATCTTTTACTTCAAATGGAAATTTATTGGTGGAGGTTTGAGGTTGACATTCACAAGTTTCCTCAACCTAGGAGACATGATTTAAGATATCTATATAGCTTTGACAGGTTAACTCAGAATGACTCTGATAATGGACCCTACACCAATTGGGAAGCAATAGACTCCACATATCCACCTCCTCACCCAATACCAGCATATCCTATTGAAATTTTTTTGATTAGGACTTGTTGGTTGAATGTAATCATTGGGTCATTTTTTTCTGGCAGCGGTGGGTCATCAGAATGGAGTATAGAGAAAGTCATGATTTCCTCCTACTTGTAAACTCCTATCTCAGTTTTGAAATAGGCCACCTCATTGGGAGTATCATATTCAGTAATCATATGCTTAAGCCTAGGCTCACTCTTAATTCTAATATGTGTTGCAATCCCTTTCCAAGGGAGCCACATGTGTGAGAAGTACAAGGAAAAATATCCCCCAATACTCTTCATTAGATCTTTGCTTAAGAGCATACCATAGGTGTCTGGGATATCAACAACTTGGATATCCATGTAAGTTTGGATCCTTGGAACAGATTCAACCTATACATGAATATTCTTAAGTTCTCCTACCACATTGACTTTCATTTTATCCAATTGGATAACCTTTTTATTTGTCTAGAGCGGACTTAGACCTAACTTTCTAAAAATTGAAAATGGCATGACATTTCCTGATGCCCTAGAATCTAATAAACAGTTGTGTAGATTCTTTCAAAAAATTCTTAAACTCAAAAGGAAAGGTGGAGTACCAGTCTTACCTTTATAGAGTGTTGCATTCATCTCATTTGTTGGAGTCACCTTTCCTTTTACCTTTGACCTATCTGCCTCCTCCAAGGCTTTCAACATAATTTCCTTTTGAGTAGGGCACCACTTCATAATGTCAAAGAATGACACTGGAGTTTTCT
>VDFB02282203.1:0-45745 GCA_007258455.2 Sequoia sempervirens | reverse complement strand
TATCTTCTTGGGCAGCATTGCGCTCGATGAACCTGGACACGACTGTGACAACCTCCTCTGTTGTGACGGGCGGCAGCATGCTAATCCGGAATTCAAGTCCATCCAAGTTCTCAGCACATTTGGCGAAGGTGCCTTCCCAATTCGCCTCCTGCTTCACAAAATCATTCCGGATGGCCAAGAGACTCGCCACTCTCGCAAAATCCTGTCTCAGAAGTGGTCCAGTAGTCGAGAAGAAAACCTCCTAAACCTTACATTTCAACCTCTCTAGTTGCATGTCGTTTTCCCAGACAATCTCACGGTCAAACACCTCTGCAGCTGTCATATAAATTTTCTCCCAGATTTCTTTGACTTGCTCTTCAACTCTGAGCCCATCCGCTTTCGCCTTCTCCAGAACCTCTTTCCGTATAGTCACTGCTCAAAACCAATGGTGAAAATCATAAGCTGCTCCTGCAACAATCACCTTTCTTTCAACCAACTCTTCTCTTGGAATGCCCTTCAGGACCCTGAGGCATGGAATAAGCCTCTCCTGAATATCTGGAAGGTTGTCCCAAGTTTCTGCCATATCAACAAGTCTAGAAAGAAAAGAAGGAGTTTGCCCGTAGGCGAGTGCCAATTTCTCCATGAACAAGGCTGCTTCCGTGCCCTCGCTGATCATCCATTCCTGAGCCTCCTTGGCTGTGACCATCCCTTGCTCTACATCCTTGGCTATTTCCTGTGAGGGATTAAGGAGAGGAGGAGCTACTACATCACCCTGATTAAGTGGTTGGGTTAGATGTCGTATGTACTCCTTCAAGCGTTCAACTTCCTTTTTATATTCCTTTTTCGCCACTTCTTTTTCTAGTTTCGCCTTGACAGTTGAGACAGAATTATCTAGGTCCTCCACTTCTTGGCCTTTTGTTGTTAGGCCAAGGTCTATAGTGGTTATGGCGTAATCTTTTGGAGTAATCTCATCTTGTGGCTTGTCCACTATCAGTACTGCAATGTGTATGGAATGGTTGCCGGCCTCATCCCTCTGAATGGTAGAAAATTTCTTGGCAGGTTTCTTAATAGCATCCTGTTCTAACCTTGCCAAGAAGTCCGCAGTATCATCTTCCTCTTGGGCTTCCTTTGGTGCCTGAATCTTCATCCTTTCTATTAGCCAATCCGGGATGGTAGGCTGCTCAATGCCATCTTCCTCCTGAACGTTCTCTTCATTGGGAACATCCAAGACTCCTCTGAGGGCGGAAATCATTCCCTCTTTGAAGTCCTCATCTTGGACTTCCATCTCATTATCTGAACCTAGTATTTCTGTGCCCGTATGAGATGAGGGCTCCTCGTCATCCAGCTGAATAGGCTCATTGTTCCCTTCTTGAACTACAGAAGCTTCAATCATTTCAACCAAGGATTCCTCTGCGGTGGCCACTAGTTCATCAATATTCTGAGACGCTGCGGATGGTTCTCCCTTCTGTCTTTTCTGAATAGGCTCTATACTTGGAACTACTTCCTTCCTCTTCTCGCCAATCTCAACCAAATCCTGATGGGATGCGCTAGCATTAGAGGAATAGGACTCCATCTCGCTCAGTAAATCATACGTGAGCGTTATTCTTTTCTGTCTCATCTCCTGGACATGATGGTCAACCCACCACTGAGAATATTTGGTCACTGGTCTCATCAAGGTTGCCAAGTTTGAGTGCTCAGGCTCTGACCACTTTACAGGAGGAAGAGGTCGGCTTTCCTCGAAGCGTGGCTGGATGTAGTTTCCATCGTCCTGCAACTGATCAGGCACCCGACAAAGTTCAATCGCCCTCATGAAGTCTACTGGCATTCTGGACCATAATCTTCTTCTGACCTCATATTCATCAGCAGCATTCGCCCAAAAGTCCTCCAACTCCACTCTGTGCTTGTACCTTCTCCCATCCACTATCCGGATATGATGATGTGGGTCAAAATTGGCCCTGGACTTGTAGGCTGTGAATGGGTACCACTGGATCTCTAGCCTAGCACTCTCAGCTGCTTGCGTCGACGGACAAGATTCTAACATATTCCCAATGAAGAATGGGAATGTAACAGCTGCCTTTTTAGTTGGCCTCTGGATGTTTTGATATTCTTCTAGTTGCCTCAGGACTTCAAGCAGGATCATCCGATTTGTCGGATAGATGGGCAACTTATAGGGATTTCCAGTAAATCCCTGGATCCTGACATATGCAAATTTTGGAAACTAGATGAACCAGGATCCGTATTTACTGATCAAACTCTTTGCCTCATGACTCAGCCTTTGATGCACTCCTCCTTGAAGTGTTCTTGTAATATGCATTAAGAAGGCATCATGCACCCTTCTAAAATGAGATTTCTCCCTAAGCTGGAGTTGTGGGTAGCAATCATAAGGTCTGAGTTCATTTTCTTCGTTGCCAACTCTGCCTTTGCAAACTAGTCCTGGGTATTTATATGACCTGGCCAATAAGTAGACAATATACGAGCTCATGTGAAAAGACTTAGTCTCTTCCAAATTGACCAACTGCTCATGAAGATTGTTACTTATCATTCGAGACCAGTTGAACATTTTTACGCCGGAAGTGATTTCATCTATTATGAAGTAATACATCCAATTTTCAAAAAATGCACATTGAGGGTTGCCAACTATTCTTGCTCTCTAAAAGATCAAAATGATGGGTCCCTAAATCTTTTCAGAAGCCTCATTCTGCATGGTCTCTTAGTATCTTTCTTGCTGCCATCTTTAGCTTCCCAACCATGCCTTCTGTGTTAGCATTGTATACAACTAGCCTACTCACGGTACAAACCTTGAAGCCCTATTCTGTAGGTGCAGCCCAGCCGATGCCAAATGTTTTTAAATGCTATCCTATGTGCCAAAATTATTTGGAGCAAATGGACCTATTCTCAGCCCAGCAAAGGATACACATCACCCAGCCCCATGGAAATGCAGACCATGTCTGGGAGTGTCCCATTGCATCCACACAGAAGTACCTGAAGTCCGTTCTCAGTCTCATGAGCATTCTCTTGAACCCTCAAGCCTAGCTATCCTGACCAGTGTCCTGCAACATTCTTCCTGCTCTGAATTATTCAGACCTTTGCCCTGCTGGTTTTAACTCCTTCCATGACCACCTCAAACGTGTCACCTGTGTCGCAACCTGTACCATTTAACACATTAATACGTAGACTTTTAAAATAATTTACTTTCGCGCCTTGTGTTCGAATAATTTACTTTCAGCTTATTAAATAATTAAATTTCTGCGAAAAAGCAAGCTGAAAGTAAATGGATGAAGCTGAAATTTTAGCCAGAACTTATCCAACATGAAAGAGACAGAAGAAGAATGGCGAACTTAATCAATTGAACTTCAAACCTCAGTAAAAGACTTCCAGCTGCAAATCAGATTCAAACTTCGAGAATTAAATCAAAAAGCAAGTGATGAAGTGCGCCCCTCTTGCACAGAAGAATTCGACTTTCAGCAAATAAAACTTTTCACTTCTCGAGAAAAATTCTTCTTCAGCATAAAATTACTTCTTCCTCTAGGAAATTCGATCTTGCCTGCTGAAAAATTGATTGCCTTAGAATTTCGAGAGAGATTAACTTTTCTTCAGTTGTGTTTGTGAAAAATGAGTTGCTGGAACTCATTATAATGCTGAAGAACTTTATTTGTTTTAGCAACTGCCTTCTTCTCTCTCGATCTTGATTTGTTTTCTTAAGTGATATTGCTATCAGGATTCAACCGTGTAGTTTCGAGTCAAACTCATTGACCCATGTTTCATGAGTAGTGGTTCAACAAGATCCCATCTCTCATGATATCGAATGGTCCACTTAGCACTCATTGCATCTAGGTGATGCTCACAGAGGCGAAGCACTGGTCCGTCCCGAGAAGTCACCCATCCCAATACTGCTCCAGCTCAAGCGCGCTTAACCAGAGAGTTTTCTCCAAGGTTAAGCCCGCTTGAGTTGTTACCCCATTTGCAAAACCTTCAGCAAGTGTTGTGCCTTATGAACCATTCATAATAGAGCCCCTTTAGCTCATCAATTGATAAGTAGGAGGCATTTTTCCACAGCGTGTCAAATTATGATATTGCTATCAGGATTCAACCGTGTAGTTTCGAGTCAAACTCATTGACCCATGTTTCATGAGTAGTGGTTCAACAAGAACCCATCTCTCATGATATCGAATGGTCCACTTAGCACTCATTGCATCTAGGTGATGCTCACAGAGGTGAAGATCAATCATTCCTGGAGGTCACCCATCCCAAGCATCAAGCCCAAAATTGCTGCTTAACTGTGTGTGGAGTTTTCTCTTGTTCAAACAGGCAGGTTTCCTTTATTTTTCGAAAAAAACTCCATGGCGATCTTATCCAGGCAAATCTCTTTGATTTTCAAAAATTCGATTTTTGCTTAAATGTTTATCTTTTAAACATTAAATGTCCAATTAAATTTGATTTTCCAAGTTTTAAATCATGGCGAATTTAATTTTGCCTATTGGATTTTATCTTTGTCCGACGCAATTTATTTTCTCCCAATATATCTCTGGCAAACTTTATTTCGTCCAAGGCGTTTTGAATTTCTGAGTAGTGGAAATAAATTATTAAAATATTAAAATATTTTAATTTATTTCCAACCCGTTCATTTTGGACCCATGGCTATTTTGATTTTCTCTCCATTTTCTTTGGCTAAAAGTTTATTTTCCAATTTCATTCCAAATTTCGTCTAGCCAAGTCAAAATTTTAGCCGTTCCATCGATAAATGTTATCCCAGATCCTCATTTTCTCCTGCCATGGTGGGCTTTGAATTGCGTTAGGCAAATTTTCTTATGCCAAAATCAATTTTTCTCTTGCTCGAATGAATTTCTCTAGGCAAAGTCTTTGTCTGGATGTCTTCCTTAGGCAAAATTCCATGATACTTGACAAAATTTTAACCCTCTTAGCCAAGGGCGGACCTTCCTACCTCTTTGCCTTGTGTATTTTTCTCTATATACTTGGCCAACTTTATCAAATTTTCTCCAGACATCCATACTTAGATGAATTTAATTTTTCCTCTTCTTTCATGCTAGGCGAACTTTATTCTCCCTTTGCCATAGCCTAGTTGGACTTCCTTTAAGTCTTTTCCACCTTCCATCAAGACATGGCGGACTTTATCAAGCCTTTGCCTTTCACAATTCGCACTTTTCCTCTTGAAAATATTAAAATACTTAACCAAAATTTCAATTTTCCTTCCTTTTAGGCCTCCATAGGCAAATTTCGGATTTTTCTTTCCTAGGCCTCAAACACTTAACAAAAATTTTAATTTTTTTTTTCCTATGCCATGGCGGACTTTCCAAGTGTTATGCCAAGGTGTGGCGGACTTCAAAGAAGGTTGTCCAACCCCTTCTTAAGTCATGGTGGACTTTGAATGGTCCTTGCCAAGTCCAAGGCGGATTTTGTTAGGTCTTTGCCATCTTCTCCTTATTGCTGGGCGGACTTTCCATAGTCCTTGCCATTCTTCCCTAAGTCCCACATTTTAAGGGCTGACTTTAAACAAGTCTGAACATGTTGCTTAATGGTGAATTTTCCAGACTTAGACAGAATTTTACCATGAATTTAGTGCTCTTTTGGTTGCTTTTGGGTGATTTTCCTCTCCGATCTGACTGATTTTTGAATGATTTTTCCAAAATTTGATGCTTTTCAGTTTGATTTTCTCAGATTTTTGACTGATTTTTTCATGCTTTTCTGATTTTTCAATTTTTTCCTTGATTTTTCAATTTTTTTGGTTTATTTTTGGATCTAAAGATGGAAAGTTGACTCGTTGACCAAGGTTGACTTTCTAAAAATAGAAATTTCTAAAAATAGAAAAAGCAAAATCCCTAAAAAATAGGGAACCCCGTTTGGTCCAAAAATGCAAAAAATGAAAAAACGAAAAAGCAAAAAAGGTGATTCCTAAAAAGCAGGAAGTCTCGCACTGGCCGAAGCATGTGATCCTCGCCTCCTCGCCTTCTGTAAGCACTTCCATGACGCTCTATGCACCGATTCAAGCATGGATTATTGACTTGCCTCGTGATGACTCTCAAAAGACTCAATTTGAAACTCTAAAGTGATGACTTTGGCGAAACCGCTAAAAGGAGACAAAACCCTAAACTAGCGTGGTGACCATCGGGGTCCCTTTATTTGCGATAATGTATGTGTGAAAAAGGTCACAACAGGATTCCCACATTAGGAGTCGAGGATGACTCAATAATCGAACAGTGAGGAAAGCGGTAGCCGGTCCTCGTTCTTCATCAAAGACAACATCTCGACTGAAGATAAGACGATTAGTGTCTATATCAATCAGCCTGTATGCCTTGTGGTTGTCACTGTAACCTGTGAACATTAGTTTCTGGCTCTTGGAATCCAGCTTAGAGCGCTTGGCCTCTGGAATCCAAACATATGCAAGAGAACCGAAAACCTTCAAATGACTGATCTTGGGTTTGCGACTAGTCCAAACTTCCTCACGAGTCTTCCCCTTAACAGCATGAGTGGGTGACCGATTAAGGAGATAGACTGAAGTATTGACTGCTTCTACCCAAAACTTGGTAGGAACACTCCTGTGTTGCAACATGGAGCGAACCGTCTCAACAATCGTACAATTGCGCCGCTCTACAACACCGTTTTGCTGAGTGTAGGGTGTGGTCAATTGACGTTTTATCCCATGGGTATCACAGAAGTTGGAGAATGCACTAGAACAAAATTCCCTCCCATTATCTGACCTAAGAGTTATGATACAAGAACTGAAATCTTTTTCTACCAAGGCCTTAAACTTCTAAAATACATTAAAAACTTCTGATTTTTGCTTAAGAAAGTACACCCACATTTTCCTACTATAATCATCAACAAAGAGTAGAAAGTACTTGCAACCAATTACAGAAGAAGTAGACATAGGCCCACAAATATCAGCATGAACTAATTGAAGTACCTTAGAAGCCTGCCAAGAGTCGCCATCTTTGAACGGTGTGCGATGTTGCTTCCCGGCCTGACAAGCACAACAAACGACTTGATGCTGAGTTTGAATGTTAGGTAAGCCATCTACAAGTCCCTCCCGAGCAAGCTGAGAGAGATAGTGCACGTTCAAGTGCCCATACCGCTGGTGCCAAAGACTGGGGACAGCTGAATTCTTGGCTGCCAAGGCTAACTTCGGAGACTCACCTATGTCCACAAGCCTGTAGAGGCGATGATCCTCTATCCCAACGGCCACCGTTGTGCGAGTCTCGTGATCTACAATCGAACATTTGTGCGAGCTGAACACCACATCCATTTGGGGAGAATGCCGCATTATCTGACTGACTGAGAGAAGGTTAAGCTCCATATCAGGTACACAATACACGTTGAGGAATATGAGATCCCTCTTGCCAGACTAAACCTGAACAGTGCCTGTGCCGACAACTGTGTATTCCTCGCCTCCTCCAAAAATCACTGAGTCAATGCAAGGGGAAAAGTCTGTGAACCAGTCAGGCCTATGAGAGAAATGATGCGAGGCACCAGAATCAATGTACCAAGCAAAGGATTTGACATGGTCTGCAGGCCTTTTTGCCATGAGTGCATAAAAGGCAGATTCCTTCTGCTCGGAGTACTCGGCGACATTCGCTTTCTGCTGAGACCCTCCCTGCTTCTTTTGCTCAGAAACCAAACGAGCACGACAATCCTTCTTTATGTGGCCAAATTTATGACAATAGTTGCATTGTACATTTTTCTTCTTCAGGCTGGTGGAGGTCTGACTTGAGCTTTTCTGCTGTGAAGGCTGACCTTTCCCTTTTTGCTTTGGTTGGGTTTTAGCTGCAAAGGCCTGCTCTGTGGAGGATGATGATGCACTGCTACTGAACTGTTGTCTCCAGCAATCCTGTTGCAAGAGGATAGTGCAAAGTTCTAGAAACTTGAGGTCAACATTCGCAGATGTAATGTTGAGAGTCTCTATGAAGTGTTCATAGGACTTCGGTAGACTCTTCAGGGTGATCACGACCATGTCTTCCTCCATTTTCCGACCAATCGCCTCCAATTGATCTCTGATCTCCTAGATTTTATTCAGGTGCGCTTGCAGAGTTGTCTTTTCATCCATCATGATGGAAAACAACATATTCTTCAGAAAAAACGCACGGTGTTTGTTAGAAGTTTCATGCAAGCCCTTCAAATGATCCCAAATCTTCGTTGCTGATTTTCCAAGTGGAATCTGGGGGAGCTGATCATCCGTGACTGAAAGCTTGATAAGCATTATCGCCTCACGATTTTGCACATTGAACTTCTCCTGATCCTTACCTGTCGCTATGGGACGAGTAACTTTGCCGAGGATCATTTGATCGAGGCATCGGTATTCAAAGATTGTCATCATCCGCTGCTTCCAGGTGTTTTAATTTTTGCCATTGAATCTTTGACTGCCCTCCAGCATCAAATTATTTAAACTGGCCATCTTCACGCTTTTTGAGGCACGAAAAACGAAGTACTGAGAAGAGGCTGATGCATGAAACTCGAGGCACGAATTCTAATGCAAAAACAGAGGCATATTCAGGTATAGTCTACAAAAAGTACAATGTACGAATGGCACAAAATTCGAGACACGAAAAACGATGCACCCAAAAAATTTGGAGACCAACCCAGTTGAGATCTTGAAAAACCCACCAAGAATCTGCGATCAGGAAAAAATTTCGCCTTCAAAAATCGGGTCAAAACCCTAGACGAAAATCAGAAAACCCTGGCCGCCATGAATAACAAGAAAAGTTGCAGAAAAAAGTCTGAAAAAGACTTGCATCCACTAGAAAATGCATCCAGATTTGAAGAGAAATCGTGTCCACATAGAAACACGTTCAAGAGAGGGCACAAACACTGAAAATCATGAGCTAAGAGGAACAAAATCTCAACGTGAGAAACAATGACGCCAAGGAAAAACGCGCGCCCAAAATGCGTTTAACGTTTACAGGGTTTTGAGAAATACAGAACTCAGCCACGCGCTAGAAACAAGAAATTGAGCCGACCAAAAACGGAAATCGCGCACGCTCCAGAAGCATTGAAAATGCGATACAATAACAGAAGTCGTGCCGTCACCAGAAAAGAACACGCACAGATTTTATGACGAAATGCAGCTAGAAACGTGTGCAAGGGTTGCGCGGCCAGAAAAAAATACGATGCCAACACCACGAATTTTTATTTGCACAGAAAGAACTCGCAAATTTTAACTAGAAGAGCCACGAAAAACTTCAAAAATGATGGCGCCTTCAAACCCTCGAAAAAATTTCAGAAGAGCCATTGGAAAATTTCAAATTTTTTTTTCGAAATCTTTACTCACAAAATCCTTCAAAATTTTCAGAGAAAATTTTATTAAATTTTTTAATTCAATAACTGAAAAAATCTTCAAATTTTTTTTTATGAATTAAAAATTTAATTTTGAGCAATCTTGGCTTTGATACCATATTACACAGGTAGTTGGTTAAATATTCAATATATTAACAATGAGCAATGTGCTCAATAAATAGTTTACAAGATTTACAAAAACGGGAAGTTTCTAAAAAGAAACTCCAGATAAGATCAGAGACGATCTTATCACTAAATTACAATAATTTAGAATATTGAGCATTAATAAATAAATAATAAACATTATTTTAATAAATGAAACTAAAAACTTAGAAAAAAAAAGAAAAAAAAGAAAAGAAAAAACTTCAAAAAACAGCCATAGAAACCTACCTTGTGCTTGAAAAATCCTTGTAAGTTGGTGTTAAATCCTCCTCTTCTTCTTCTTTCTCTTTCTTACCCCTCTTGCACTTGCAACACCTCAATCCCACTCTTTCACTCACTCTTCTCACTGTTTTCTCTCCTCTTCACCTAGTTGTTGCAAAACATGGAATGGCAAATGTGAGAAAAAATAGAGGACTTAGAGTGTTTTGTAAAGTTTATGTGCTTTTAGAGGGGTCCTACAAGCCTTCAGGGCTCCGCCTGTTGTGACCTTTTCACACATCACCCCATTGCAAATGGGGACCCCCTGTTTTCGTTTTTTGCCTCGGCGTCGCAACTGCTTATCACTTGTCTTTTTACAATGAGGTCATCATTTTGAGGGTTTCAAGTCAGTTTTTTGAGAGTCATCCGAGCCAAGTCAATAATCCATGCTTGAATCAGTGCATAAACGTCGTGGAAGTGCTCAGAAGGTCCGAGAGACGAAGATCGCCTTTGCATTCGGCCAATTCTGACACTTCCTATTTTTTAGGGAATCTGCTTTTTTGCTTTTTTGTTTTTTCATTTTTGGCATTTTTGGACCAAACGGGGTTCCCTATTTTTTAGGGATTTTGCTTTTTCTATTTTTAGAAAGTCAACCCTGGTCAACGAGTCAACTTTCCATCTTTAGATCCAAAAATCAATCAAAAAATCGAAAAATCATTGAAAAATCAAAGAGAAAACTGAAAAATCAAGTGAAAAATCTGGAAAAGCAAGCATCAAATTCTGGAAAAATCATCGAAAAATCAGTCAGATCTGAGGTAAAAATCACCAAAAATCATCCAAAAGAGCATAGAATACATGATGAAATTCTGTCTAAGTCTGGAAAATTCGCCTTCAAAAGAACATGTTCAGCCATTGGAGAGTTCGCCATCAAGAAGGAAGGATTAGCCATCATAAAGCCGGCCCTTAAAAAGTGGGACGTAAGAAAGAATGGCAAGGACTTGAAGAGGTCGGCCCTTAAAAGGTGGGACGTAGCAAAGAATGGCAAGGACTTGAAGAGGTCGGCCCTTAAAAAGTGGGACGTAGCAAAGAATGGCAAGGACTTGAAGAGGTCGGCCCTTAAAATGTGGGACGTAGGAAAAAATGGCAAGGATTTGAAGGGGTCGGCCCTTAAAATGTGGGACGTACGAAAAAATGGCAAGGATTTGAAGAGGTCGGCCCTTCAAATGTGGGACGTAGGGAAGAATGGCAAAGACTATGGAAAGTCCGCCCAGCCTTGATAAGAAGAATGGCAAAGACCTTGGAAAATCCGCCCTTCACTTGGCCAAACATTTGGAAAGTCCGCCTAGGCATACAAGGAAAAAAAATTAAAATTTTTGCTAAGTAGTTGGTGCCTTAAAGGGAAAATCCGAAAATTGCCTAAGTATAGAGGCCTAGAAAGGGAAAAATTGAAATTTTGGCCAAGTATTTTAACATTTTCAAGAGGAAAAAGTGCTAAATTTGAAAGGAAAAGACTTGAGAAAGTCCGCCATGTCTTGATAGGAGATGGAAAAGACTTTGGAAAGTTCGCCTGGGACATGGCAAAGAAAAAAATGAAGATTAAAATTTTCGCCTAAGTATGGATGTCTAGAGAAAAGTTGATAAATTTGGCCAAGTACACAGAGGAAAATGCACAAGGCAAAGAGGAAGGAAAGATCGCCCTTGGCCAGAAGGGATAAATTTTTTTCAAGTGTCAAGGAAGTTTGCTTAAGAAAGACATCCAGACACGGATTTTGCCTAGAAAAATTCGTCCGAGCATGGAAAAAATTGACTTTGGCAGAAGAAAATAAGCTCAGTGCAATTAAAAATTCGCCATGGCAGGGAAAAATAAGGATCTGGCATAACAATTGTCGACGAAATGGCTAAATTTTTGACTTGGCTAGATGAAATTGGGAATAAAATTGGAAAATAAACTTTTAGCCAAAAGGAGAGAAAATCAGAATAGCCATGGGTCCAAAATGAACGGGTTGGAATAAATTAAATATTTTAATAATTTATTTCCAATGCCTTGGACAAAATAATGGATGGAAAGGCAAGCTTCAAGTCCACCCGAGGTGAAGATGTCCGGCATGTAGCAAAGTCTGCCCAAGGATGGATGTCCAAGACAAGTGCAAAGTCCACCTGGAGAAGTGTCCAAGACAGTCCAAAATCCGCCCTCAAGCATGATGGAAAATTTCTAAGGCATGAAGTGCCTAGAAGGGAGATGAAAATGGCAAAGACAAGTGAAAGTCCGACTTTTCCCAAGCATAGCATGTCCAAACCTTTACAAAGTCCGACTTTGCTTGGAGAAGGTATGTCTGAACATCCATAAGATCTGCCAAGTACAATGGCAAACATGATGCAAAGTCCGACCTAGACCAAGAAAAGAAATGTCAAAGTGTTGAGAAAGTTCGCCCCAATTTAAGAGAAAAGATGGTAAGCACTAGAGAAAGTTCGACTCATCCCCAGAGATGTTTGTCCAAAGTGGCTTGAAGTCCGACTTAGGCCGAGAGAGAAAACGTCCAAGCTCATGTGAAGTCCGCCCAAGGAGAGGATGAGAAAATTGGCTAAGTGTTGATACCTTGGGGAGAAGAATTCACTAAGTGTTGGACGGAAAACATAAAGGATGAAGAGGAGAATAAAGAGGAAGTGAATAAAATCCTTGTCCAAGGATGGAATTTGTCCTACATAGCACAAGCCAAATTCAAAATTGAAGAAAAATCCACAGGCAAATTTCATCCAAAACCTTGGCTAAATGTTGAATGGTCCACATGAAGGTGTTACAAAATAGCCAAAATTTGGCTAAGTCTGGAAAATACTTCATAGAGGAAATTCCAATTTCCTCCATTGTGGCGAAAGCACAGAGGCATTCTTCTTCAAATTCAAGACACTTGAAAGAATGTTCAGACATCTTGAAAGGATTTCATCTACAATCCCAGACCTATTGAAGCAATCCGGGCAACTTCTTGAGGGATTTCATCTCCTGAAGAATTAAAAACAAGCTTCCAATCAAAATCAGATGGTGACAAGAAGAGTGTTCCAAACAGATCTCCATACTTAGACAATTTCTCGACACAAATTGGAGAATTTAGAGAGGAAATCTAAAGGAATAACATCAACCTAGTTCGAGCAAGAGGAATTTCAAAGCAACCAACTTCAAGTCCAGACACCTGCTCCAAGGGGAGACTTCCAGATCTCAAAGATTCCAGTACAGGCAAGAAGAAGAAATCAAAGTCTCAAAAGGAGCTCCAAGATCTAAGCTAGGAAGGAACAAGCACAAAGGATAGAGTCATCGGCATGGAAAATATTCTAAGGCAAGCACATGGAAGAAAAATGGAGCAACCAAGGAAGGCATCCAACATGCTGAGGTGGCTCGTCATCTTCCAACCAATCAAATTGTTCCAAATCAACATGCAACAACTTTCTATTTTATTGTTGATTTATATTTAGCAAAAGGACAAGTGTCCTCAAATGAAATTTTCTCATTGGTCAAAGTGACAAACCCTAATTAGGGTTTTATTTTGTAATCTCGGCCGTTGATTTGAAATCAATCTTGGCCATTGAATTGTAATTGGGAGCCTATAAATTGAGCTCCTCTCATTTGTAAAGTGTGGAGACAACATATGAGATTGTTGCATTGAGACTATTTCGAATAATGAAAGCTCTTATGCATGATTTGCTTTGAATAACTTTTATTGTCAAATAGTAAGCGAGGTTGCATATCTTCTTCCGCCATAGATTAAAGTTAGAATTAGATTAAGTAGAATTTGCTTTGAAAGTTGGTTAAGTGAATGAGAGATTGATCGTATCGATTCAATGGTGAAGTATTGCTCATACTTTCTTCGAATGGATGATTTGCATTTGATGCATAAAGTTAGCCTGAGCTTATAATCGTGGAAGCTTAACTTCAGCCTCATTCGAGGTCTGAAAATCATTATCACACCCTTTGAAGATTGCACTCACTTTGTGTATGTTGTCCAGCAGGAGGCAAAACAAAGTGTGGTTTATTCCTTTCACCGAATCTTTACTGTCTCTTAAGTTCTTAGGCCTAGAATAGATCCCCTAAACCCTTATCTTTTTGCTATTTTTTTTTTGAGATCCACATTGAAAGTCCTAAGTGAAGAAAGCCTTTAATGATAAATCCGCCTAAGTCCCAAACTTGTGAAGAGTTCTTTAACGTAAGTCCCCTTGTTTATTACCAGCAAATCACAACGCCCATTGAGCTTATCCACACGTCAAGACCTGACAAAAGAAACCTTGGAATTGCCATATGATCTTCTCGCAATCTTAGCATACGCGGTGGTTTTTCAAGAGAGGATAGAGTGTCTTTGGACATTTTATTCTGTGTGTTCGGTGGATGATAAAACGTACAGCAACATAGAATTGGCGCTAGAAGGAGGGCTGAACAAAGAAAGAACCAATTACTCAAGGAGGGCTGAATGAAAAGAAATCTTTGCTCCATCACCTTTGTATATGCTTGCCTCTCCTCCTAGGCACCAACATAGAATTGGCGCTAGAAGGAGGGCTGAACATTAGGTTGTTTTCACAAGGAAATTCAGCTGGAAGGAACCAATACGGACTTTGAAATGCCAAATCAGAGATGTGTTAGATCTCTTTTATGTCAAAAAATCCAAAAAAAGTAAAAAAAATCAGAAACGGAAAATCCAAAAGGAGATTTCTCAATGGATGGGCGTCCATTCCATATTTCTCGCTCTCAAGACAGTCTTGTGGATATTGCTCAGATCCAAAAAAAATTGAATGCACAGCTGCACCCCAGGAATTTGTCCAAGTTTGCTTTGCCAGGAAGATGTCGAATTCATGAAACGACCAAACATGATGAAATGAATTGCTTGACATTCTTGTCAAGGATAGAGCTCGTTCTCCAAGGAAATATTTTCTTTTGGGATGTTCCCAAGCTAGGAGTGTTGGATGTGGAACCTGATGATTATAGCATCCCAGAAGTTATGTATAAGGCCTTCACTAGGTACATACTTAGAATTGAAAATCAGATAAAACTGGGTAATGTTCAATTGAATGGTGTTATGCTCCCTCGTTGGTCTCGGATTCATAATGCACCTCATCCAGAGTTCACTTGCACATCATGTGAGGAGGCTATCCACCATGCCAGATGTCACCTCGGATTACTAGAGTTACCATATGGATGCTTCAAGGACAAAGGGTGGATTGAATATGTCACTCGAACATTTTTAGCACCAAATGAAGAAGATACCACAATGTCATCTAATACCATGGAGAATAAGTCACAACAGGATAATGTGATCGAGCTTAGGGATCAAGTAGGTGAAGATATTCCAAGTATCATAATGGCAGAAGAGGTCGTTGGAGTAAAGATCAAAGAAGCAATGGAATACATTCAAGCAAGAGGAACCACCCAAGGCAACTGTCAGCATACTGAGGTGAGTGAATATATAAGATTGCAAGTTATTGAAGATCATCAAGAACCAGAAATGGAGGACTTAGCTCAAAGTAGAGATGGCGTGGGAAACTTCCAATGTTCATTCATCCGACGAGGAGGACATGAAGGGGGAAGTGATTCCAGTGCACTTCAAGAAGGAATGGTCTTTGATGAAGAAGTTCAATCATGCAAGATGGAAGAGATGATAAGCGGCTTGAGGCAAGATGATACGTTTGACGATCAATGGGCTACCAGGATGGAAGCAGAATATGAAATACATTTTGCGTCGGCACTTGATCCATTGTTCACAGTCATGGAGGAATTGCTTGATGAAATTGAAGCAAATGAAAGGCTACTTGATACACAAGCAACTGTGACAGAGATAGAGAATGAAGAACAATTCAGGTTGGGGCTTGATCCATTGCTAGGAATTCAAAAGAAGCCAGTGCATGAAACACTCCAAATTCCCAAATTCCATTCCCGCCCCACTCCACCCAGTTTAGATCGTGATGTTGATCTCCATGTTTCAGATGCAAGTGGTATGGTTCACCATCAACTTCGACCTCCTGATGAAGCAATGGATGATGAGCAAGAATTCATGTTTGCAAATGAAGACCACCGGGTTGTATCTTTCCCTACTGTTGACTACAAGGAATATCATTTTGATTAT
Organism: Sequoia sempervirens; assembly: GCA_007258455.2. Classification (NCBI taxonomy): domain Eukaryota; kingdom Viridiplantae; phylum Streptophyta; class Pinopsida; order Cupressales; family Cupressaceae; genus Sequoia; species Sequoia sempervirens. The sequence goes on along the minus strand of VDFB02282203.1, from coordinate 30,020 downwards.
GGAGATTTAGGAAAGATAACTTGTTTATGGATTTATCATGGTCCGGGTGAGTTGCCCCAGCTACTAATCTTTCTTGAAGTTTTGCTTGAGTTTCAGATTTGTCCGTTGAAAGAATATTTTTCCGAGTTTAAGGATAAATTTGCAAAACTTCGCACTATGACCGCTGCTTTGTTGTTACTGCACATCCTAAGAAATCATGCTAGGAGTTGTATATACTTAGGTCAAATTTGGGGGTATTTGTTCCCGTGGAACGCTGATTTGTAATAAAAAACTTAGTCAAATTTTAAAAAAGAAGATTGTTAGGTCATTTCACAAAAAATATGTATATCAAATTATTTATTCTTTGCCCTAATTGCTCATTTAAAGATGAGAACGACATGTGTGGGAAAAATTGTAATATCCCCTAATTGGGAATGCCCTAAATTTGCCCTAATTCCTCAATTTCCAAATAAACAAATGGGTTAGAGAATACCTTTCACCTAATTGAAGCCTTGCAAACAGATTAGAAACCATTTACCACAATAACACTAATTAGTAGATTATCATAATTAAACATCAGTAAATTAATGGCAGAATTATTATCTCAATCATAAAGTACTTTGATAGCTTTGGAAGTCTCAACCATAGGAGAGCATGGGAGAAATTGACTTTGATGGGGTGTCTTGGATCCTCTACCCTAGGCCCAAGAGCAGATATACCATCTCTCTTGGCCTCATGTGGCCTGTGGTCTACCTAGTGAGGTGTCCCCTTTCCGTTATCCCCTTGTAATGTCCCCATTTTGGAGGTAGTTTGATTTAATTAATCTAATTAATTAAGTTGTCCAAAATAATGATTATTTTATGAGGATGACTAATTGATTATTTTAATTAAATTAAAAAGTGGTATTAAGTTAATTATTTATAAAGTTATCAAATAAATAAATATTAAAAGGTAACTTTATATTTAATTAATTTAAGAAAGTGACTTAAATAAAATAATATATTATAAAGTCACTTAAATAAAATAAAAGAATATTCTAGAAGCTTTTGGAGAAATTGGAGAAAAAGAATAAATAGACATCTTGGGCTTCATTCTTGGCAAGCAGATTTGTTGTTGTTGATGTTGATGTTTGATGGTTGTGGAGCCTAGGGTTTCTGCAGTTGTCTTTGGCCATTGAGAACGAAAACTCTCAATTGGTGAGCAATTTTGAGGGTGTGGAATATCACTTGAATTATTGCAGCTGGGAGAAAGTTACTTCAGACTTTCTATTTGTGCGTCATTGTGAAATATATTTGAGTATAATAGCTGATGTATTATTGTACTTTCTGAATAAGGGTTTGGATTCAACATAGCAGCTGAAGTATTGTTGGGTTGATCATTTTATTGATCAAATTTTGCATAGTTCGATTGGTGAAGCATTTGGAGACATTTTTATGTTTGAAGTCTTCATTCCTTTGATGGTCGATTTGCATCATGTATATTCAGATTTTTATATCAGATATTCTAGAATTCTGACATTTTACTTCAGACTTCATTAGTTTGCCTTTTTATGCTAAAGTCTTGCATGATACGACTTGGAGTTTAATTGGAGGCATTTGTGGATTGGGACTTCATTATTCAAGAGTTCGATTTCGTCATACTTTATTACCAACAGTCTGATATTCATTTTCAGACTTTTTGCATCAGCACTGGGAGTCCACGTTTTTCACTCTTGGGGGCTCAATCTTTCATTAAACTCACCTTTCACTTGGAGCGCTTGATTCTTCAAGGGTTGGAGATCATTTTGGGAGCTTGAGGAGATCATTAGTAGCTGACATATATTATTTTTTCTGAGGTCTGCTAGAACAGGGGCAAATTGGGTTGGGAAGCTCAAATAAATTCATAAAAAAATCACACTTGTCTTTGGCTTATGGGTATTGGAGCAATCGATTTCTAGAGGATGGACAATGATGTTTGGTGATCAAAATCAGAGGTTGCAGCTGCTATTATTTTATTTTTGAAGTCTGAAATCTCCAGTAGGGGCGGCTAGGGCTGAGACATCATCCATCACTCATAAGGTGCTCTCATCCTTTATTCTTGTTTGCTACTTCATCTCCCATCCAAGGCGACTTCAAATACCAGGTTTCCATGTACATTTTCATAGTTGCATTGATCATATGATATCATTAGTATTGCTGCTGTAGATGTCCATTTGCTTCAGACTTTGCATTGTACTTGTTTCATGAATGTAAGCCAAGAGTCTTGGCCTCTACACATTCTATTGTAATGGGAGTTTGCATTCAAATAAAAACATATTAGTTGCACATCCAATTTTGATGTAATATTCATGTCCTTAATCTGCATAGTAGGATGCATGTCAATTGTTTGACAAAATGCATTAGGCTGTAGATGCATTATTTACCTCATGTAAATGCACACACAAGGGATTGCATTGCTGTTGAAGTTATTTTCAGTCATTGTAGAAGTCATTATAGCTTTAATATCCAGTTTGGCAACACAAATTTCAAGCACGAAAACTCAGATCAGCAAACAAGACATTTCATGTAAACTGTTTGACAATTTTCCTTGACCCTTCAATCAACATTTTGAGGTCAGATTTGAGCAGGGTCATTACACCCCTCATCTTGCCAACCCTTTCCCTCTCTCTATGATTTGACTTCTTGTGCTGATCCATCATGATGGAGGGGTGAGGTTACAAAGGGTGCCCCGGAAGCCCATCTCTCCTAAGCCCAAAGCACAATACCCTCTGTACCCCCTTGGCCTCCTTGGGACTATTTGGTCCCTACCTTGAGGTGGCGTACCTAGGAGAGTGCCCCATCACTGTACCCCTCTTGTAATCCCTGCCTCCTCTATCATGGCTAAAACATTTAGGACATTTGAAAAATACCAAATCCAATATACACTAATATAAATAAGCAGTCACAACAACAATGTATCATTATTACCTCAAATATCTAATTAAACAATCACAATCATTTATATTAAATTATACTTTAACTACATTATTGTAAATCAGATTTCATACCACCAAACTCAGAAAACCAGACTGCTGCACATATGCCAACAATTAATTATTTCTGATTTAGAAGGTATAGATTTCGATTTCCTTTCATTTGATGCCCGTATTTCTTGTTTGATATGTTCTTTATATTCAAAGGATGTTGTTAGTGTAAATTAAGCACATAAGAATCTAGTATTCATATTCATATTTATGAGACTCAGTAATTGCTGCAAGCATCATTATTCTATAATTGTATATATATATATATATATAAATATAAATATTTAACTTACTTCCCTTATTGATTAATCATTTATCTTCATCTATCTTTCATTGAACTGTCTTCATCTTCATACATACTTTCCATACCAGACTTTTTATCTCTTCTTCCCAAAATCTGAGTATATCATATTGTTTTATCACTGCTTCTTATGTGATCACATTATTATGTATCGTTGTCTTATTGATAAATGGAATCGCTGTTCTTTATATTATCTTTCATAATATAGCTTATTCTCCTCTATAGGTAATCATTGCCTCTACAGTTTGGTCGCTGGTCCACTTAACTCATCTTTGTAATAAAACATCTAACAATTATGGTCGGCCTGTATTTATAGAATAAAATTTATTCTTTCATTAATTATTTGAACTTCCTTGTACTGGCTGGCCAATATTGATTGTTGCAATTTGTGGGGGCATGACAGTCCACCCTGCCCAAGATTGCTTGTCCTCAAGCAATCACAAACTAAGATTTGTAATTTTTAAATACTACTCCTTTTTGTGATGATATTAACTTTAGTTGTGATACTTTGATGGGAATTGGAAATTGTAAACCAAGTAATGGTTATTTTGGTTATGACTTGACTCTATGCCCTTGGAGAGTGGCTCTTACTACCCATGAGGTTAATACCATCTTCTAAGTATGATGACCATTTATCATCTTATGTACTGTTATTTCCCAATATCTCTCAACAACAAAACCAAGATTTTGGAAATTGGCAAGATTTGTTTTTTTTTTTTTTGATACGCAAGATACCATATATTTTATTAATATAAATGAGAATATTTGATTACAAACATCTGTTGAGCAGGAAAAAGGATTTTATCGAAACAAAAAAGACCACCAACCACCATAGAATTTATAGAAAACTAGCCTGCAAAAAACGATCTCTAACTGGAACCACTGTTAACCCTAACCATAGCATGCTACAGAAAAGCCATTAACGGCTGAAAAGCTACCAGAACAACCATCGAAACAGTCAAAAACCAAAGCCGACCCAAACAAACCAAAAAACCTTCGACCCAATAGCCACCTTACATAAACTTATTCAATTTTGCAAAGTCTTCAAATTCCGATTTCCATTCTTCATCATCAACTGCCATCATACCAAATTTTTTTTTAAGGAAAATGATAGCCATCGCCACAACCAACTTGTGCCTCATCAAGCCCGGACCATGCAAGTCCAAAAGGAAAGGATAAATCTTAACTGTGTCCTTCGAGCGAAGCCACTCCAAATCACACGGCCTCAGACAGCGCCTGCCTTCAATCACTGCACTCAAAACCTCATCCACGCCTTCCACCAAGTCTTCTCTGAATAGTTTAACCAACAATCCTTTAGCCTTTGCCTTCGGGACCATATTGTCCAGGAGGGAAGCAAGGAAACGAGAGGAAACATGCAAATTGTCTCGCCTATACTCATTACACTCCAAATGGCCCGAACCCAAAATCATCTTTACAGCCACAAGCACCAGCGGCTCATAATTGAGCAAAATGCGCTTGAGTCTTTGATCAAAGACCTCCTTGAACAAGGCTTGCCACGACGACGACTTCAAAGAAATGGGAGTATCGACTCCAAAACAAGCGAGGCCTACCAGAGAGACCTCAATCACGAATTTTGATCCCTTCGCCATCCGCAATCTTGCTCAGATTGCCTTGGCCGAGAAGGAGAATGAAACTTGCTAACCCCACAGCCACCTACAAAGAGAAATATGCATTGAAAAAACCAAACCAACAATAAATAAGCAAACTTGAATTACCAAGCCGTTGTCAAACTGAGCGAATGGTACACGTCCAGCGAGCCAAATATCCTTGCCAGAGGTTGGGATCACCTCTCCATTATTAACCTGCATCACAAGATAAAGAGGAAGTGACCACAACTGTCATCAATCAAGTACCAAAAACATGCAAAAGGCTTGCCGAAAACTTGGCCAAACAAAAATGCCAACTATGCACTCCACCCCCATCCACCTTCCACTGTGGCATCTAACGCTACCTCCCTTCGGTAGCATGGAGGGATGCCGACCCTACCCCCCACAGACTTTGAATCAAGCTTGAATAATTTCCTTTAAATCAGGACCCAAGACTCCTATATTAGACAAAAGATCCGCCTCAAAATTACCTTCCCTCAAGACGTGATTAAACATTACTTGATCTAGCTTGGCGATCCGATCGAAAGCAACATCCAACATTTCCCCTAGCCTCCAATTAGGGATTTGCTTGGTTCTGAGCACATTGACTACAAGAGAGGAATTCCCCTCAATTACCACCCGATTCACACCCAATTCAAGACAAAAATCCAAACCCAGTATGAGGGCTTGAAATTCAGCAGTATTGTTTGTACCATCTGGCAAATATTTCACTAGACGCCCCAAAGATACACCTAAAGAGTCTCTTACTATACAACCTGCACTTGAGGGCCCAGGATTACCCTTGGAAGCCTTGTCAAAATTCAATTTAACCCATCCTGGTTCTGGGGGAAACCAAATTACCTTACTACGATCTACTAAAGAGGCTGCCCCAACAACATTCTTGCTTGAAGGTGCCTTTAAGCCACCCTATTTCTTTAAAATCCACGAATCCCATTTAGAGAAATTACCTTTCTTTGGATTCAATTCTCCCAATCTTGCATTAAATAGCTCTATAATACCAGCCTCAATCTTGCATTGTAGCCTGGGAATTGAAAGTTCCTTATTTTGAAAGATACGCCTATTTCTCTCCTTCTAGACTTCCCATAAGACAATCGACGGACTCGACACCCATAAATCCCCAAACAACAACTGCTTAAACTGCGTCGGCCAAGACTTTAACCAATCAAATAGATTGTTAGGGAAGGCAGATTTCCAACGAAGCTTAGAACATAGCCACTCCCATATCCTCTGTGGGAACTGACAATTCAAAAATAGGTGATCTATAGTCTCTTCATCTGCTCGACATAAAGGGCATCTAGAAGGGCCATAAAAGCCCAACTTGGCAAATCTATTTCCTGTTAAGACGAATTTGGCAAGATTTGTTACTTAAGACAAGTTTTCTTTCATTTCATCACCGCAAGGATCCTAGGCAATGATACAAACTCTTCATTACCCTTTGTTTGAAATCTAAAATCATGATGGATTGTAGGAATGTTGTGAATATCAAGATCCCGCTGCTTTGTGTCAAATCACTTTTGCATTTGTGTAAAGGATCTAAATGTTTGAATGATAACTTCCCTTAGATAAAGTATGTTTTAATTTGTGTAAACATTCAAACAAAGTTTTCAGTAAGTTTGTTTCTAATGGGGCGCTTATAGTGTTTTAGTCAAAATCTGTCATTCCCATAAGTAATTAATACTTAAGTGTAATTTTATGGGATTGATCTAGTCAATCAAAAGATGCACAATAGTTTAGTATTCCTAGTAAGTAATAGGACAATTTTATAGTTTTACCCTATTATCCAATTCGTGTTCCATCCTCTAATTCAATTGGAGGTTATCACTCTTCTTTGTCATATCTTCATGTTTGATATTAAATTTATTTTCATATCATGGGAAAGTACCTGATTTATTAAATCATATCAATTTATCCCAAGGTTTAACAGTGAGAATGATCTTGGGATTTGTGGGTTATAGGCCCATAGTGTAACTTAGCATAAGCTTATGCAACAATTTTGTTGTAACTTGATTTGTATCAAATTTATCTAGGGTACCTAATATTGAAGTCCCTTTAATCATGAACGTGGAGTTACTTTGATCAAGGATAGGACTTGGGAGAAGGAGACCCTTGGATAGATTTATCCCTTTATATCCATTTCTTGTAGGAGTCATGAAATATCCCAGCCAATATTTGTGCAGTTTTATGATTTTGAAATGCAAGAATGATGCCCTAATTTTCTGATTTTCTTATTTCTGCTTAAACCCTAGGGTACTGATGTAATTTTCTGAGTTTATAATGCAAGAACAGTAGTAATTAAATCAACCAAAGAACAGAAAAACTTGTAGCAGATAAAGTGGCATTAATTCACCAACATAGCATGATTAGGTCCTTCAACATAAGCCAATAAATGCCTGATATAAACCTTCAGTCTGTTGCTACAGAAAATGGATGCAGATTACATAGGAAAATGAGCTCCAAACATGTGCCACAACATGAAGAAACCCCAACAGTGCAGATGCAAATTAACCCTAGTTGGGCGAGACTGCCTCAGCCACGGACATGCAACTAGATGATGGAAAAACAACTGGAAAACCCTACCAAGGGTGTGCTGGCCTGCTGGATTGATGTTAGGGCTTGCCACCATAGAAAATCTGAAGTAGAACCTCCAACTTGCACAACTCACCCTTCAAATCAGAACTCTAAATGCTGATGCAAAACTGACATGAAAGTAGCAAATAACTCCATTGAAGCGCATATGAGCCTCTGTCATGAAGTCCTCCTTGGAAGAAGCTAGGGTTTCATCCAACTTCTTGATTCTCAAGGGTTTCCATCCTTAGAGAATTCGTAAAAAGCAGAGCAGAAAAGCAGATATGAATTTGAGTGATGAAAAATGCTTCCAACTTTCCTTGTATAAATACACAACTCCCTTATGCCTCCCTACTTGGCCGGCCTAGCCCTAAGCGCCAAAAGCATTTAGAAATATATTTAAATTTTCATTTTTTCCCTCCTTTATTGGACGCCCAAGATAACTTGCTTTATTTATTTTTATTTTATTTTTTAAACATCCTTATCACTCCAAAAGGGGCCGCCCAACCCATATATATATATATATATTATTTCTCCATATTTTCATGTGTTCCCTTATCACTTTGCTAGCCTACGGGAACAAATAATAGGCTAACCTCAATTTGGCTTGCTTGAGCGCTAGGTCAGACGTGGGGACATTACAAGTCACCACCTTTCGCAAATGGGTCAGTGCTTTTCGTTATAAAAGAGTCATAGTCTTTCCTATTTGAAGGGTCACAACTTTTCGCCTTTGAAGAGTCGCAGTGTTTCATATTAGGAGCCACAACTTTTCTCTTATCATCACTATTTGTGAGAACCTAAATTAATTTATTTGCAACCTTGCTTAAGTTTCTAGTCTTAACTAAATTCTTTATGGATGTTTTTCTTAAATGAAATGCGCTCTTTTTTTATATCACAAGTTTTGAGGGAGTCACATCTTTCACTATAATAGTTACAACTCTTCATTACTATATTTGAGAATGCTATTAATAATTCAATTTTAGATAAGCCAATTAGTTAGTGCTTCTCAACCCAAGAGCATTTTGATAGACAAAGTTTTTAACATTTTCATAATTTTTAAGCATAAAGTAATCATTTACACACATGGAGTAATCTTGTTGAAGACACATCCAACATGAAGCAAACACAGAGATATGCGCAATACACGAAGTATACATATAAATACACATAAGACACAAGCATAAAGCATACACATGAATACATGTAAAGCATACACATGAAGCTTGAAGCATACACATGAATACACGTAATACATAAAGTATATATAGGAAGCATGAAGCATACACGTGGATTCATGTAATATATAAAGCATACGCATGAAGTAGGAAGCATACATGTGAATACACGTAATACATGAAGTATACATAGGAAGCATGAAGCATACACGTGGATTCACGTAATACATAAAGCATATACATGAAGTAGGAAGCATACACATGAATACACGTAATACATGAAGTATACATAGGAAGCATGAAGCATACATGTGGATTCACGTAATACTTGAAGCATGCACATAAATACCCATGGGACACAAAGCATGAAGCATGTACTCAAATATACGTAAGTCATGAAGTATATGCATGAACACATGTAAGTCGCAAAGTATGCACGTAAGTCATGAAGTATACACATGAGTATACATAAGTCACAGAGTATTCGCATGAATACACATAAGTTGCATAGTATACACTTGAATACACGTATGTCGCAAAGTAAACACTTGCATATACATAAGACACAAAGTATACTCATGGATACATGTAAGTCGCAAAGTATACACATGGACGACACACACATATAGAAATGCATTATTGGCCTTCTTAAGAAGGCTGAATAGTTAATTCTAATTGAATAGCGATTAAAGTAGGTATGTCCCGTAGGCTGGCAGGAACATGCTCTAATACCAATTGTAATGTCCCCTAATTGGGAATGCCCTAAATTTGCCCTAATTCCTCAACTTCCAAATAAACAAATGGGTTAGAGAATACCTTTCACCTGATTGAAGCCCTGCAAACGGATTAGAAACCATTTACCACAATAACACTAATTAGCAGATTATCATAATTCAACATCAGTAAATTCATGGCAGAATTATTATTTCAATCATAAAGCACTTTGATATCTTTGGAGGGCTCAACCATAGGAGAGCATGGGAGAAAGTGACTTTGATGGGGTGTCTCAGATCCTCTACCCTAGGCCCAAGAGCGGATATACTATCCCTCTTGGCCTCATGTGGCCCATGCCATCCATATGAGGCGGTCTACCCAGTGAGGTGTCCCCTTTCCATTGTCCCCTCATCTTGCCAACCCTTTCCCTCTCTTTGTGATTGGACTTCTTGTGCTGATACATCATGATGGAGGGGTGAGGTTACAATGGGTGCCCTGGTAGCCCATCTCTCCTAAGCCCAAAGCACAATACCCTTTGTACCCCTGTGGCCTCCTTGGGACTATCTGATCTCCACCTTGAGGTGGCGTACCTAGGAGAGTGCCCCATCACTGTACCCCTCTAATAATCCTTGCCTCCTCTATTGTGGCTAAAACATTCAGGACATACGACAAATAAACTGTGGAAAATATCAATCCAATATACGCTGATATAAGTAAGCAGTCATAACAGCAATGTATCATTAGTACCTCAAATATCTAATTAAACAATCACAATCATTTATATTAAATTATACTGTAACAGCACTATTGTAAATCAGATTTCATACCACCAAACTCAAAAAACCAGACTGCTGAACATATGCCAACAATTAATTATTTCTGATTTAGAAGGAACAAATTTCTATTTCCTTTCATTTGATGCCCTTATTTCCTGTTCGATCTGTTCTTTATATTCAGAGGATGTTGTTAGTGTAAATCAAGCGCATAAGAGTCTAGTATTCATATTCATATTTATGAGGATCAATAATTGCTGCAAGCATCATTATTGTGTATATATATATATATGTATACATACATACATGTACATATGCAGTTAAGATGAAGCCTTGGGATGATACAGAGCATCAGAGGGAACTCAGAGGGTAGGTGCATGCAGAGAAAGAGGCAGATTTTTGGAGTTGTCAGAACCATTGGTTTCCACAAGCAGTGGTTTTGCAACTGCTGATCTTCCTCAGTCATGGTTCTAACAGAAAGCTGTGGTTTCATGACTGCCTGTTGCATACAAGCAATGTTTTCAAAATTGCTCCCTGGTGCAAGAGGTTGTTTTGATCAGAATGGACAATAAGTGAAGTTGAAGGGTTTTTGTGAACACTTGTCGGTGCCATTAGAAACCTGGGAAGACTACATATGACTATTCTAGATATTGTGGAAGAGTTAGCTCTCTTTGTAATCTTCATTTTATGTTCACATTGTAGGGTTTTGGACTGTGGAGCAGAGTTTTGATGTTGTAGACTTCTTTGTACTTGTTCTCGCTCAGTTATGTTGAGGAGTGTGTTTTGACACCATGTCATCCTACTACTATGTGCAAGTGACTATATAGTGGATTGAGAAGCTGGTAGGTCACTCTTGCTGGAATTTTTCTGCTTTACAGGGTTTCCCCAGTGTATATCAATCATTATCTTGCTCTTTCCCTTGTGTTCTTGGGGTTTTACATGTTTTTCTATGCATCTCTAACACTGCAAATGAATTAGGATCGGTTGTGTAGTAGAAAATCACACGTATGAGTCATTTTGAGGTTTTTAAGTAGGGCTAATTGCATTGCAAGATATCTGTTGTTGAGGAGCTGTTGAGGAATATGTGCTTCAGTTTATGGATCATTTAAAAAAAAGTAAAAGGATATAAACATTGACTTGCCACATTTTTATCTGGTTACTAGTGTTTTTCTGGAAATAAATAATCATAGATATCATTTTTAGTACATGTATATTTAGTGTTATATCTTTATTTCAATCATTATGTTTTTCAACTTGACCTGGATATTATGAATAAATAGGTTTACTTGTATGGTCTGCAAACATTTGAAACTTTTGATTGTTTGTTTCTACATTTGTATGGGCTAAGGGTTTTAACCTGTATTTGACTGTCAGATTGTATTGGATACAGATATTCATAAAAGAGAGCTGAGCGTTTCCACGGTCCTTATGAACTTTAGCAACTCTTTTGATCCCTATGATGCTCTTAGCAAACCTCTATACCAGACAGCCACATTCAAGCAGGTAACTTTCAGTTTAACTTCCCCAACTTCATATTACTGTTTGGACTTGTATGTAAAACCTTAAAGCAAATAAATGAAAATTGTTTGAGTAGGATGGTTATCTCTTGTGGTTTGACTATACTCTCTAGAAAGCATTACTTTTTGGAGTATTTTTATGTGGCTAAATTTAATTTTTATCTCAAGATATATTGTTGAAAATATATCTTCCCAAAGGCGAAGTAATCTGCTGTCTTTAGGTAAATAATACATTGGCTTACATGCCATGCCAAGAACTTGTCATGACTGTGATTTCCATTTTCCTCAGTCACATTGTTTCCATCCACAGTAAATAGGTGGTCATTTGAGCTGGTAGTTAAAGCAGCTAAAACAGCTGTTTTCTGCTGCATGTGTGATGGCCCTGAAAAGGTCTTACATTGGCTTACATGCCATGCCAAGAATTTGTCATGACTGTGATTTCCATTTTCCTCAGTCACATTGTTTCCATCCACAGTAAATAGGTGGTCGTTTGAGCTGGTAGTTAAAGCAGCTAAAACAGCTGTTTTCTGCTGCATGTGTGATGGCCCTGAAAAGGTCTACACTTCATTAGGAGATCATTAACTTTCTTTCAAATCATGGAAAAGAGTTGCAAGGAAAGACCAGAAAGAGTAGTTAGCAAGATAAGTCAAAGTACCTCTCAAAAGGACAATGGCACACAAAGTTTCTGTTATTTGGGTCAAGGGGGTATGTGAACGGGTACCTAAGTGATGTGGGAAGACGCCCCAAAATTTTAGGTGATGACAGGGGACATCAGGGTACCCTACATAGGCGTCCCAACCATGATCATAAAAAAATATACGAAATGTAGGAAATTAAAAAAACAATTTTTTTGGCTGTAAGCTACTAGTCACAAATCAATGTAATGAAATCAACAATAAGTTATAACTAAATCAAGACATGTCAATTATTGCCTAATTAGAGTGAAACAAAATGATAGTTGTGACCACACATCTGGATTCAATGTTTCTAACGCTCCAATAACCCATAAATCATATTGAATGATATGAAATATCAATCATAAAATTCCATATATACTGCAAGTAACAAAAAATCATGAGGCAAGCAATGAGTGTATATTATACAGCCCATGTTCTAACTCTAGTTTCATTTATTTAATAATCTGACTCATTAAAGATGCTTAGTGTTACACTTATCAAATCTTACTGAATCCATGTACATTCCTTATCTACCTGTGTTGTCCCCTTAGGATTAATAATTACCTTGTGGCTGGTTCCTTCTTGTACTTGGTTGTCTTCCAATGATGAAGTTGTAAGGTATTATGAACAAAACCTACCTTCTTCACTCTCTTGGAAGCGAATTTTCTCCTCTTAGTAAGGTTGATGAAACTATAAGCAAACATTTCTCTTAGATGCAAAGAAACTAGCAACCTAGAACAACAGACCTACAACAAGATTTGTATAATTGTGACTTTATCCCTATGTATCTGTCACTACCTGATTGGGTTTCGCTATGCCATAGCATGTCTACCTTCCCTCTCATCAGGTTTGTTAAAAGGGCTTTTGAGCTTTACAAACAAGAGAAAATTTGATGTAAAACTATCATGGTCTCTTCAACCTACAGTCTCAATAGCATCCCAAACCCCCATTTTTCCTCTGAATTATTAGTAGCTACTCTCCCATGCCTCTCTGCAAACAATTTTGCCTCTCTGCAAACGATTTTGGGTTGAGTGGACAGTCCTTTGTCTGCAATGGTGTATTCATGCAGTCTCACCTACATTGAGTGATGAATCAAATGCTTAGCATGTGGATCACAAATTGCAATTCTTGCTTGGCCTCATATACTATCAAAGGTCTAATAGATTGCTCAGAAATGAGGAGAATCAATTTCTGTATAGCTAACCATCACTGCTCATGCATTTACAATTTGCTCAAATTATCATTCAACAAAGCTTTGTTTACTCATGGAATGAATTCCAATGTACGCAATGAGTAAACGAGAGTAATTTATAGAACATAACACCGTACTAGAATGTAAAGCATAAAACCATCATTGTTGTCTTTATTTATCAAACATATGCCTGTACAAGTATATTATGACAATCACAGCAACAACAGTAACATGTCCATTAACTACATGACTCTCGATACATACAGTGTGGGGACAATGGTTGAAGGATCAACCGTCGCGTCGTTTTATTACATTAATTATTCTCTCAGGAACTAATTCCCGAACCACTAACTAGGACGACAAAACAATTACATTAAATATCAACTAACTAAGTCTTATTTCTTTATTCCTGGCCGACTAATTACATTTTGGCCAGCTGCATCATCCTGGCCCATCAAGTAGTCGTCTTCCAGATGACCCAAAATGAAAACTGGAACAAAAAGGGAATTAAGAAGGGGGAGGAAGAGAGTGCACCCTTGGGTGTATGGGAGAGTGCTCCCTTGGGTGTACGGATGAAGAGGGAGTTGTCGTGGATTGTTGTTGGAGGCGTTGGAGTTTCTGGGTGGCCGCCTTCTACCGGTCTCAAGCTAACTTCACCATCTTAACTGCTTTGGCGAGTTTGGCTTGGGTTTTCGCCAACTCCTCTTTCGTACCCACCAAGTCCTTGTCCTTCTCTGCTAGCTGAGTATCCCTCTCTGCCAACTGCCTGTCCTTCTCTGCCAACAAGTTATCCCTCTCTGCCAACTGCTTGTCCTTCTCTGCCAACTCTTCCTCCTTTACTGCCAAGGCCTGTGCCCGCTCGGCCGTGTTGTGACCTTTTCACACATCACCCCATTCAAAATGGGGACCCCCCCTAATTTTTGCTCCATTCCTTGTCTCTTGGTTTTGGTTTTCTCTCTCTCTCTCTGTCTCTCTTTTCTGCTGTCTGCCTTTCCGGGGATGTGCCTGTCTGTGAGCTTAAACGTAAGATTTTGGCTAAGTCTATAGAATTAGGGTTTTGAGTTTTCTGGTCAATTTGAAGTCAAATGGAGTAATCAAGTTGAAATCTGAGACTAAAGTTGTTATCAGCATGCTCCCAACAGGTCCCCAGCAAAATTTCAGTGAATTCCGACAACTTACTATTTTTAGTAAGTACCAGATTTGGGGCATTCTCTCAGCATTGTTGAAGTTCTCTCAGTCACACTGCATCTAGGGCATGTCAAGCTGTTTGTCTGCAAATTTTGAGCTGAAATTGATGACTGTCTATTTTTAGCAAGTTCAGCTTCCGGAGCAAATTTTAGGGTTTATATGCAAAGTTTCCCAATGCATGTATGGAGATTTTTTCTGGGTTTTCAGAAACCTACACGATGATATAACATGCAAAATGAGGCGATGACTTTCAGAATTCAGCCTTTAGAGGCCATTTTTAGGGTTTGCATGCTGAAATTTTCTTTGCATGTCTGAACATTCCTTATGGGTTTTTCGAGGGCTTCGCAGTGGTATAACATGCAAACCAGAAACAAGACCTTTTTCAGGAGCTATCTTCGGAGGCTATTTTTAGGGTTTGCATGTCAGAGTTTTCAACGCATGTCTGGATATTCCTTATGGGTTTTTCAAGAGCTACGCAGTGATGTGACATGCAAGATGAGATGACCACTTTTCAAAGACTTACTATTTTTAGCAGGTTCATTTCGGTAGCTGCCCAACGCATCAGGATCACAAACGAAGCGAAGTGTAATAGAAACAGGGTCAAACAGAGGTCGTTTGATCCACATGCAAGTCAAATTAGGGTTTCGAGCTTCGGGACTCAAAATGAGGGGTCAAATGCCAGAATTTCCAAAAACCGGTGTATCCCATTGCAATCAGTATCTTTCAAGCTATCCACCGGTAAAATTTGAAGGCAATTGGAGCACTTACTATTTATAGTAAGGCATTCCAGAAACAGGTTATAAATAGTAAGTCGGCATCAGGACCAGTGTGGATGGGCAAGTCTACCGATGAGGGTCACGACATTCAAATTTCAAGTCAAACGGAGTTGGGGAAGTCATGAAATCAAGCAGCTGCTATAAATAGTAAACCACCTTCAGAAACATGCTATAAATAGCAGGTAAGCATGAAGCATCAGAATGAACAGGTCAAGCAAGTGATGAAGACCCCATGGCGCGAATTTCAGGTCAAACGGAGTTGCAGAGATTCAAAAAATCAAGCACTTACTATTTTTAGTAGGCCTGTGCAGAGGAATTAGGGTTTCCTAAAATCTAGGGCAAAACACGACATTCACACAGAAGCAGTATCTAGTCATAATCGACATCCTTTAGGCAATCAACACACAAAGTTTGAGCACATTCTGAGCAATTACTATTTTTAGTAAGTTGCTAAAAATAGCAGGTACAGGTAGGCATCAGACACCAATAGCTCAATCACGTCACGAGGGTTGAGGCAAAGTAAAATCAAGCTTTCCGGAGCTTGAAATCAGCTTAAAATGCAAAATTTGGGAAACTTTCTAAAAATAGAAAGCTAGGACAAGCCGGGGGCAACGTGAACAAATCACTTCAAATCAGATGAAAGCCATAAAAAAATTCACCGAGTCTGGCAAACTTGAAGCTCAAGGCCTCATATGCGCCCATGAAGAAGAGGTCTTTAAAAATATTCTAAGGCATTCAAACTCAAAGCTTGACCCTCTATTTGCGCCCAGGGAGAAGAGAAGCTTGGAAAATTTTCTAAGTATGAAAAATTTGAAGTAGAGAGGGTCATTTGCGCCCAAGGAGAGAAGAAGGTGGCATGAAATTTCTTCTAAGTACGTGAAACTTGAAGCTCACCCATGGAAATGCGCCCAAGGAAGGATGAAGGTGTAGAAAAAATTCTAAGTAAGAGATAAGTCCAGCAGGACCCTTGAAATGCACCCACTTCACAAGCATGAGATGGAAAAAGATTCTAAGTGTTGAAATATCTTGCAGGCACCCCTAAATGCGCCCATGCAAAGTCAAGATTCCAAGTTTAGACTTAATTCCTCTTCAACAGGCTAAATGCGCCCTCATGCTAAGAAGGTGTTAGAAAATTCCAAGTCAAGGACTTAAGTCCTCCTCATACCCCTATATGCGCCCATGCAAGAAGAAGGGTCAAGGCAAGTCAAAAGGCGTTGTGCATGCAATAGAGAATATTCCCAGTGTTGACTTCCTTCTCCACCCTTTGAATGCGCCCAGTCCAAGATGAAGGCAAGATGAAAGTAAAGTGGAAGAAAAAGAGTTAAGGCGTTGAAGTGTAAAATCCCTCTCCACATGTGAAATGCGCCCAAAGTGCATGCTAGAGGAAAGGTTTGAAAAGGTGGCTAAAGCGTGGTTAAGTCCACCTCAACATGTGAAATGCGCCCAAAGTGCATGCTAGAGGAAAGGTTTGAAAAGGTGGCTAAAGTGTGGTTAAGTCCACCTCAACATGTGAAATGCGCCCAAGCTAGTAACAAGGTGATGGAATATTTTTCCTAAGTGTTAATATTTAATTCCACCTTCCTCTAGAGGAAAATACGCCCAAGTTGATGAAGGAGATAAAATTTTCAGAGGCATGAATAAAATTGGCAAGAAGAAGTTAGAAGGTGCCAGTGTCACGAAGATGATAAAGTTTTCAAGGCCAAGCAAGGAAATATGCCTAGAGATGAAGATGAAGAATAAAATTGTTGGCAAAATATTTTTCTAAGGTTTAAAATTCAAAAATTAAATGTACCCCTTCGTTTGAAGACACATGAATTCGACGCTTTCTGAAGGAAATTTTCTTCTGGGTATTGGACGTCTGTGATGAGGAATGGATTTTAAAGTCTTCCACACTTTGCCGAGGCCTTCGGGATGGAGATTTTGATGGGCATTTAAATAATGAATTTTCTAAGGGGAAAATTTAAAAATTTTCTAAGGCAAGGAATAAATGATGACTAGATGATTTTTGATCAAGTTCTTGATGAAAACAATTTTCTCGAGCTAGAGTTGGATGAAATATCAGAGTGAACACTTCAGCCAGTGAAATGAAAAGGGAGCAATAAAATTAATATTTTCACAGGGTAATTTCAAAATGCTAAAGTGAAGTACGCCCAAGGAGTATAAGATAGGTGAAATTCTCTAAGGAATAAAAATGGAAACCCAAGCGAGTACTTCAAAGTTGAAGAACAACATCAAGGAGGAAAATCATCGTCGATTGGGAGAAAGAAGTTGTCACCTTGGAGTTGGATCGAGGACATGCCTGCCGTACCCTTTCAAGAAGTTGAAGCAATGATGATCAGACTTATCTAGTTTGCAGTCAGAAAGAAGAATAGTGTGAACACATTTACAAACAAGAATCTTCTAGAGGATGGTGGACATTAATTATTCATTTATTACTCCACTCCTCTTTTTAGGGTTAGGGCTGAGGTGGCTTAATCTAAGCCATTCATTTGATTGTAATCTGAGCCGTCCATTGGACTGGACTGTCTATAAAAGGGGCATCCCCCCCTCATTTGTAATTCAGTTAGACACTCGATCAGATTAGAGAGTAGAGTAGATAGACTTTAGTTGTAATAGCTTAGCATAGCATAGTTTGAAGGAAAAGGAAAGTTTTCCCTTGAAAACTTTGTAAGAGATTGTTGTGAAAACTATTATAATAAAAGATCTTTCATTGAATGGTGAATTCATCTTTGTTATAAGCAGCTAGCAAGGTTTTTTCATCCCTTCTACTTCAAGTAGCGTAAAGTAGCGTAATTTCATTTTCATGCAAGTAGATGTTAGCTGTGGATTTGTGGTGTTAATCAAGGCAACTTCGTTTTAGTCCATACCACTAGCAGCTTGCTGACGACAAGTTTGCCTTGTGTGGTCAACTGGAAAATTTTACAAGCTTAACTTTGGTTGTGATTTACGTCTTGGCATGCATCGTCTTGATGGTGTCTCGATGCTGAATTGCGACTTGAAAACCTCTTGCCACTCCCTTAAAGATTGCACCAACTTTGTGTAAGCTGTCCAACGCGAGGCAGAGTAGAGTTTGGTTAAAGTTTGTTGAGATTAATCCCACATCCCGTCTCAGAGTAGAGTTTAGAACCTTCTTATCCCTACACTCCTTTAAATTCAATTCATTTCTAGTTAGTGTTAGGAAACTTGTGCTCACCTGCCAAATCATTCGAACCACGTGAAACCCTTAATCTGCTGTCTGCTATTAGCTGCCGAATAATTGCATAAGTCCCCTTGAAATACCAGTAAAAACACATCAACCCAACTGAGGGTATTCTATTGCATTGAAGGAACCTTGGAGTTGAACGCACGAACTCTCTCGCAATCTTAGCGTGCTGGATACTTTGATCAAGAGAGAATAGGGTAGCCATTGGCGACTTTATTTTGTGTTGTTGCGGTCACGAAAATCACATCAACAGGCCATCACCTAAGCCAACTGCTCCTGTGACTTGCGGATCTGCTTCGCAAGCTCCGTACGGCTCTGGCTGCCTATGCCAAGGCCTTGTCTCATTCACCTTCTGTCTCATTGATGAGGAGCGACTGTTGGCGCAATCGTAAATAGACATCTCTGTAGCATCGCTCCATACCATGGAGCGCCGTGAGAACCCTGCCATGCCTTCCTACTGCTGTTGGTCGGCTTGGTTGCCAAGCAACCGTCATCTCGTCTCGCATCTCTGTTGTCAGCACATTTGGCCAACCCTTTGCTGTGAAGCATTGGAAGAATTCTCTCTCACATCCCTGTTGCATGAACGCCAAAATGCGTTCCGCCTATTGTGCTACTAGGGGATCAAGTCCCGTGATGAGCTATTGATTCACTTCCCCGATCTCTTGCATATGTCTACCCATGGCACTCAACTCTTGTATATGTCTACCCATGGCACTCAACTTTGCAATGTCCCTGTGTAGGGTGCCGAGAGGGTCGTGCGGATTTGCCGGTGCCATCCGTACCGGTCCCGTCGACTCATCCCCGCTCGATGCTGCCTCTCCAAATTGCCCCTATCTTCGTCGCCTCGGCCGTGAGGATGAAGTAATGTATGGCCTAATGGAGGAGTCGTCTGCACCACTGCCCATGTCACCACATGGTAATGCGTTGGTGGTGATTGTGAGGCAACTACCACTACTCGACCAAATAAAGTTCCCCCTTGCTGCCCACCTGGTTATGTGCTCGATGGAGTGCTCAAGGGCGACTGTGTGCTTTGCGGCAACTGCATCCTCTCCTGTGCGCTCGTTGGCTAGGTGGCTGGTTGCACACTCAGCTCCGGCTGGGCACTCTCTTGATTACTCGGCTGTGTAGTGTCCTGTATAGAGATGTGAGTTGGCTCCTTGGCCATGCCTGGTGATGGTGGAGTTGTCTGTGCCTATTCACCCATCCTGCCAAGCCATGCATCCAAGGCTTCGTCATCCTCCTGATCTCCTTCGTCGGTGGCCACTGTTGCTGGTGTGGATGTTGCTGGAGTCCCTTGTGCTGTTGGTGGAGGGACTATAGGAATGGCCTGTTGGGGCACATTTGGTGGCTCGACAATGATTGCCTCCTCCACCTCTTGCGACCCGACCTCCCCGGCTATCGAGACCTCATCTATGCTCATCTCCTCGTCCTTGTCCAATGACACATCAATGGCCGCATCCTTTGTGGTGTCGCCCTCTCCACTGTGTTCTTCCTCCTGCTCGTCCTCCTCTCCACTCGGCCTCTGCGGTGAGCTAACCATCTGTTGTTTCCTCTTGGCCGACGGTGTTGAATGCTGTGCCTCCTCTCTTGTGCTCTGTATGCCAAGATTGGCCCAATAGAACACCGTGGGCCATCCGTCGTCAATATCCGCCAACGGCTATAGTGCACCCCAATGGCTAGCCGACACCTGCCGACGGATTGCATCCAACAACACCCCTATGGCATGCTGCGCCATGTAACAAGCTTTGTGTTGCAAACTCATAAAGTCTCTCATCCGTTCTGAAAGCTGAGTCGCCCAATTGTACATAGTACCACCAACCAATCCGACCATTAGCCCTGTCATCCACACAACAATGTCCGATGCCCTACTGGCTCTTGTAAGTCTGCTTTTGATCAAATCAAGTATACACTTGCACTTGGCATTGCTGAGGAAGTTCTTCTGTAGTCCCTTGTTACCAGCACCCCAAATGGTATCTCTCTCTTCCTGTGTCAGATTGGACCTGCAAACCTTGGCTACGAGGGCCTCCTTTTTCTACTTCATCATCTTGCCTGGTGGTTTTGTCGACGCAAGCCCTTGAGAGGGAATTCCAAAAACCCTTGTAATTTTAGGAGCGCCATACCACATTGTCATGTCGTAACCCCTGAATTTGATTATGGACTGATGGCCGTGCCTATCATAGCTGCTACCAATTGGCGCAAATATGGCTTGAAATCTCTGGTGTTAAAGAATGGCACCTGTGCTGCTTTGTCCACTTGTGCTTTTTCTAATGCTTTCTTCAGTATGTGTGAGTCAGGCGTTGAAGACCACCACGACCGACATTCTGTGCTGCTGAGACTCTCCCAAGTGATTGTCTTTGGAGTGATGGCATTGTCGCTTCCTCTTGCCATTGTTATGCCCCCTGCAACCTTTGGCCGAATGATAGTCAACTTCTTGGCTTTGCTGGAACTGGCTGCCATTTTCCTTTTTTGGTGATATTTGTTTTCCTGATAACACTAGTGTGCTTTTGTTTCACAACGCTTGCCTGCCATATTCTAATCGCTTGTTTTAACTATTGATTGCCAATGTTTACAATAACTATCACTCTCCACATTGCTCTCGGCAATATTTCTTTTGCTAAATGGTACGAGCTGTTGTATTTTGGCAATTTTTTCTAACTCCCTCAATTTAAAATTTCTCACAACATACTTTAATTTAAAGTTTTGTACGACAATTTTCCATTTAAAATTTCGTACGACAAGCTTTCGATTGGAATTTTGTACGACCTCTTGTACCTTGAAAATTCGTACTGACTGCTTTGATTTGAGGTTTGGTGCGGCCTTCTTCAGATTACTATGTCGTACGACCTTATTCAGACACCCAATTCGTACAACTTTCTTTGAATCACTAATTCGTACGATCTCCTTATTGTTGTGTACGAATTATTTCTAGAAGCTTCGTACGAACTTGTGGCTTCCTCTTTGTGCGACTTGTCGTTTCGTTCTGTATTGCTTTTGAAGACGCATACGACCAATCTCCTCACTTTCCACTCATACGGTGCTTGCATTCTTCTCCGGTACAACTCTTATTAGCTTTTGAATACGAGTATAAGGAAGGCGCGACAGAATTGGACGAGAAGCCAACCCATAAGTTTGAAAGAGACAAATTCATCAAGTATGAGGAACCGACACTAAAGGAAGTAAACCTCGGTGAACAAGAAAAGCCTAAGGGGATCCTTGTCGGTGATGACTAGGACCTCGTACTAAAGGCGGCAGTATTTAAAATCTTCATGGAGTATAAAGATGCCTTTTCTCGGACGTACAAGGCCCTGAAGGGCATACTGCCGAAGCTGTAAGTATATAGGATCCCTCTCGTATCGGGAGGCCAACCAGTACGAAAGAGATCCTATAGGATGAACAAAAATTATGCCGCTAGAGTACAAGATGAAATTGAGAAGATGCTGGAAGCAGACATTATTTTCAAAGTAGAAGTCAGCGACTGGGTGTCACCAATTGTCATTTCCCTGAAGAAGGAATCGGAGTAGATCCAGATGTGTCGACTTTTGGTGCTTGAATGTGGTGACTATTAAAGACCCGTTTCCAATCCCCTTCACCGACACAATTCTCGAAGAGGTCGCCGGGCATGAGATGTACTCTTTCTTGGATGGGTTCTTTGGATACAACCAAATTAGCATTATTGAGGAAGACAAGTTGAAGACAACCTTTGTGGTCGAGGACGGGGTGTACGCGTACATTTGGATGTGTTGATGCATGTTTTATGACACAACAAACATTTTAGAACAAAGTGTCACAGACGCTCTATTCTCTCTTGAAAAACTACCTCCTATGCTAAGATTGCAAGTAAGATCATAGGGTAATTCCAATGTTTAAGATGAATGCGGATAGACTCTACGGTATGGATGTGATTTGCTGTGGGCACAATTGAGATTTACTTTTGCAAGTCATTCGAAAAGCGGAAACATAAGTGCAGTATCATTTTGGATTTTATGATTTTATAAAAAAAGTGAAAAAGATCAAGGGTTTTAGAGATCCTATGCTATTCCTACGAAATCAAGAGAAGACGATTAAATGAAACCAACTAGACAATACTCTGCTTCGCCACGTTAAACGACAACTACACAAAGTAAGTGCAATCTTCTGGGAAGGTGATTATGATTTTCACGTAATGAATAATTACCATCAAATCGAACAATAATTATCCAAACAGAAGTTAAACATCCACGATAAAGCTCAGTCTAACTTTGCACATTGAGTGAAAATCATCCACTCAAAGAAAGTATGAGCCCGGTTTCACTAATCTCCGTTATCAATCTATCATTCTTCTAACATACATTCTAATTCAAATTATTAAGCGAGAAAGAAAATATGCGACCATGCAACCATTCGACAATTAAGTATTCAAGGCACCTCATGCATTTGAACTTTATTATCAAAGTAGTGTTTTCACAACAATCTCATAAAAACTCTCTCTTTATTTTCTACAATCTAATTCTCTTGAATCTGCTCTAACTTCTAATGAATTCTAATTCTTCTCCTTTTGTTCTAATTTCTAATGAAAATGAGAGAGTGAGGGGGGGGTGGGTTTATATAGTATTCCAGAATTACAATGAACGGCCAAGATTGAAATGAGATCAATGGCCCAGATTAAATAGAACTAAACCCTAATTAGGGTTTCTAAAACCTCAACCAGTTAACTGGAGAGAACTCTAGACATCTGGAGTGGCATCCTTATCCACTTGTGCGGCCTTGCATTAGGCGAATCTGGACACGATCAAGCCGACCTCTTCCATGGCAATGTCGGGCAGCACGTTGACATTGTACTCCAGCAAATCCAAGCTCTCAGCACACTCTGCAAAAATAGTCGCCCATGCTGGTTCCTGTAGCAAGAAAGAATTTATGACGGCCATGAAGTCGAATACGTTGGTGAAGTTTTCTTTCATGATTGGCTCGGTGGTGGAGAAAATTTTCTGTACTTGTTCTTTTAAATTCTTTGGCCGCAAGTGTTTCTTTCGGACAGTATCCTTGTCGAGCATATCTGCAGCCATTTCATAAATTTTACTCTGAATTTCTTTTGCTTGCTCTTCAACTCCGGCACCATCCTGCTTCACTTTTTCGAGGACTCCTCTTCTTGAGATCAGAGCATAATACCATCCATTGAAATCATACGCAGCTCCGGCTTCAATAACCTTGTCCTCAATCAACCTTTGCTTTGAGATGCCCTTCAATTCCTGAATACATGGGATGATCCTGCTTTGAATATCTTCGAGACTATTCCATGATTCCGCCAGGTCTGCAACTCGTGATAGCATAAAGGAAGCCTGCTCATTTACTTGCGCCAACTTTTTTGCAAACGCCAACGCCTCTTCTTTCCTTTCAGCCATCCAGTCCTTAGCCTCTTTTGCCGTGGTCAATTGTTCTTCAAAATTTCTAACTGGTTCTTGTGAAGAATTAGGAGGTGGAAGCGCTGCTTGGTCACCTTCGTTCAGTGGCTTGGTCAGGTGCTAGATGTAGTCTTTTAGGCGCTGAATTTCTTTTTTATATTCTTTTTTCTTGGCAACTTCTTTTTCCAACCTGGACTTGATTGTGGCCACGGAATTGTCCAAGTCCTCGACCTCTTGCCCTTTTGTTGTCAGACCCATGTCGATGGTCGTGATAGCATATTCATCAGGAGCAATTTCATCTTGGAACTTGTCGGTTGTAGGTATTGCAATTTGTACTGTGTGGTTGCCAACCTCATCTCTCTGGATGGTAGAGAATTTCTTGGCCTTCTTCCTTGGGGCAACTTGCTCTAATCTCGCCAGAAAATCTGTGTCATTGTCCTCCTTAGGAACCTCTACTGGCACCTTTCTTTTCAATCTTTCTTTCAGCCACTCTGGGATTGTTGGCTGCTCAATTCCGTCCTCCTCTTGATCTTGGACATCTTGTATATCCTGTATTTCCTGCTCTTCCTGAATCTCCGGCATATTTTGAACTTCTTGGACCAATTGCATACCCTTAATTTCTTGGACGGATGGGTCATCTTGGATTCCTTTGAGGGCGGAAATCATTCCTTCCTCGAATTCTCCATCCATCATGTCTGTATCATTATTTGATTCTAGGATTTCTGTGCTTGCTGGAGAAGGTTGGTCATCATCTTCTACTTGTATTGGCTCCACATTTTCGACTGGGGAAGGGATCCTAGCATTTTCGAAAGACTCTCTATCCATGGCGAGTATTTCTTCTATATTTCTGGAAGTGGCCGACTGAAGAGGTTTAGACTTGTGCTTCTTTCGAGAAGGCCTTTCATCTATCACTTTACCCTTGTCCTGTCTTGCAGATTTATCAACTTCTTTCCTCTTTCTCGAGTTGGCGGCATCTGTTGGTCCATCTCCACGAGATGCACCGGCGTTTGAAGAACAGGACTCTGTATCGCCCATCAATTCATAGGTGAATTGCACATTTCTCTGTCTTAAAATTTCTACCTGCCGATCTATCCACCACTGAGAATACTTGAAAACAGGTCGCATGAAAGTTGCTAGGTCACCCATCTCAGGTTCAAACCATCTTACAGGGGGAAGTGGCTCCTTCTCATTGAAGCCCGGCTGCAAGTATATTCCATCATCCTGTAGTTGATCAGGTATTTTGAAGAGCTCTGTTGCCCTTATCATGCTTAATGGCAATCTTGACCACAACCTCCTCCTTACGTCGTATTCATCTGCTGCGTTAGCCCAGAAGTCCTCTAAGTCAACCCGATGTTTGTACCTCTCTCCGTCCACAGTTCTGATGTGATGGAGTGGATCAAAATTGTTCCTGGATTTGTATGATATGAATGGATATTGTTGTATCTCCAGTCGAGCAACCTCTGCTGCTTGTGCCGTCGGACATGACTCCTCCATATTGCCGATAAAAAAAGGAAAGGTGACAGCCGCTTTCTGTATTGGCCTTTGAATATTCTGATACGCCTCTAATTGCCTCAGCACTTCCAGCAATACCATCTTGTTGGTCGGATAGATGGGCAGTCTGTAAGGATTTCCTGAGAATCCTTGGATCCTGATGTAAGTGAATTTAGGATATTGAATGAACCAGAATCCATACCAACTGATTAGGCTCTTGGCCTCATGTGAGAGTCTTTGGTGCGTTCCGCCTTGGAGAAGCTGGGTGATGTACATCAAAAAGGCGTCATGAGCTCGTCGGAAATGAGACTTCTCTCTCAGTTGCAACTTTGGATAACAATCGTAGGCTTTGAATTGCCCCTCGCCGTTGCCAATCACGCCTTTGCAGGTCAAGCTAGGATACTTGTAATATCTTGCAAGTGAATATATGATGTATGAGCTCATGTGAAAAGTTTTGGTCTCCTCAAAGTTGACTAACTGCTCGTGCAGGCTATCACTAATCATTCTGGACCAATTGAACATCTTGACTCCAGTGATTATTTCATCAATAAAATAGTACATCCAGTTTTCGAAAGGTGCACCATGGGAATTGCCTACAATTCTGTTTAGTAGCAAAACGATGTCACCATATTCCTCCTTGAAATGAGTTCTGATCAATTTCCTTGGCATCTTGCCTGCAGTAGGCTTGGGCTTTAGTAACCAATTCTTGTTTATGTTGGACACACAGAGATCCTGCTGGCTCTGATAAAGCTTGAGTGCATCTTCCTTGGTGCGATAAGATGTTCGGTTGTAGACTGGGATTCCGAAAGTTTCTTGGATAGCTGGCTCGGACAAGTAGGCAAGGACTCTTCCGTCAGGGGCTTCTATCTGCTTGTCTCGTGCATTGTAGTGTAGTGCGCATTCTACCATAAGCTCCGGACATTCTTTTGCTAGTGGAAATCCAGCTGCGTGGACGATTCCATTGCGCATCATCCTCATGGCAATTGGTGTAGGCAGACGTCCATCAGTCTTGTACATTCTTTTCCTGAAGTCCTCAAGGTCAACGTGGCCAAGATCGGTGTCCACAACGTGCTCCCACTTGACTTGATTTTCGACTGTGTTTGCACACCTTTTCTGGCAAACTTCATCTTTACCGTTTCGAAAAACAAATCTGCAAGAAAAAGTAGAAAGAATAATCAGAATTCGAAATTTATATCTGTTCGAAAGACATTCCAGCTAGTTATCAATTTAGACTTCGTGAAAAAAAATCAAGCTGGAAAGAAAATAAACAATGAAGTTTCATGCCAAAGTGAAGTGGACAAAGTAAATCTGCCTGTGACTTCTGGAGAAGTGATCACAATCACGATGCAAGCTGGTAAAAATTATTTCCTTCACTTTGCTGCAGATTTTCTCAACAAGCTTCTTCTCACACCTTCTTCAAAAATCGAATGATTATGCAAATGAGAAGTGAAATCAATTATAGAGGTGAGAAAATCGATCTTTTTAGCAAATTTTCAATGTTTCCTTCGAATTGAGTTTAAACTCATCTTCCACTTCGCTTCCGGGTGGCAAGTTTTATCCTCAACGATCTTGTCCGGGAAAGTTTCCAATTTCATCGCCAGTTCAATAAGGCTCTTTTGTTCTTTTTTCCAATTTCAAAATTTTTAAGTTTATCCTTTTGGAGTGTTGGAAAATGAATAATTAAAATAATTATTCCATGTGTCATTTCCAACCCGTTCGTTTTATGGCGAATTATTTTATCCTTTTCGAAATTTTTTCTTGCCAATGCCTTAGGCGAATTTTCATTTTGTCCAAATTTCTTGCCATAATTTCTATCGTCCAATTTATTTGGCCATGAATTTCTTTCTTTTTCCAAAATTTATTTCGCCATGTCCAATTTTATTTGGCCATAAATCTTTTTGTCCAAAATTATTTTGCCATGTCTAATTTTATCTGTCCAAAATTATTTTGCCATGTTTCTTGATTGTCCAACTTCATTTGGCCATTATTTTCTTTTCGTCCAAAGTTATTTGGCCAAAATTTATTTCATCTTCCTAAATCATCTGGCATGGCGAAATCTTTCTCTAGTCATTTTGATGTTTGGACTTAGGCATATTTTAACACTTTCCAAGGCCCATACTTAGGCAAAATTTTTTAATTTTTCACACTCCTCTATACATGGCGGACTTCATCCATCTTCTAGCCATTCCTTAACTTTGTCTTTTTTTTTTTTGCCACCCTAAAGCGGACTTCATCACTTATCATGCTGTCTTTTCCTTGCCCAAGGCGGACTTGCTTAGTTTTGTTTCCATTTAACCTTTGGATAGGGGCGGACTTGGTTACTTGGCTTGCCATTTGGACATTTTGGCTTGGGGCGGACTTTCACCTTTGGCTTGCCACTCAATTTTTGACTTAGGGCGGACTTTGCTAGTTTCCTTGCCACTTCATTTTATGTCTAGGGCGGACTTTGGCTTGTGTTTGTCCATTCAATGTTTAGACATGGGGCGGACTTTAGCTTGTGGCTAGCCATTTGGAGGGCGGACTTTGGCTTGTGGCTAGCCATTGCTCCATTTCCTTAGACAATTTCTTCTTTTCCAAGGGCGGACTTCATCAGATTGGTTGCCATTTAACCTTTTGCTGAGGGCGGACTTCATAGAATGTTTGGCCATGACTTTATTACCAAGGGCGGACTTTCTTCTTTTGCTTGCCACCTAACCTTTGACCTTTGACTAAGGCGGACTTCCTTTATGGTCTTGCCATTGGACATATGAACATAGGCGGACTTCATCAAGTTGGTAGCCATCTTCATTGTTTTGGAGGGCGGACTTCAGCCTTTGGATAGCCATTCCATTGCTTGGTCAAGGGCGGACTTGCCATCATGTTGAGCCATTATCTTCATGTTGCTGGGCGGAGTTCATTACTTGGCATGCCATTCATCTCAGGTTGCTGGGCGGACTTTAGCCTTTGGATAGCCATTGGAAGGCGGACTCCATCAGATTTTATGCCACTCTCCATCCCTTGGCTGAGGCGGACTTGCTTCTTTTCATTGCCATTCACCATTAGACTAAGGCTGAAACCTTCTGACATTACTTTCCCCTTCTCCATGCTGAGTAAACTCCATACTTAGGCGAATTTCTCACAAACTTCAGTCTTCTCCATGAATTCTCAGTCATTACCTCGCCATGGATGTTCAGATTTCCAGGTTCTTTCCATGGATTTCTCAGATTTTTCAAGAATTTCTCAGATTTCTCATTATTTCCAGTGATCTCTAGACTGATTTTTTCAGATTTTCCACCATTTTCTGTGATTTTTGAAGGATTCTCTGTGATTTTCACCAGATTTCTCACCATTTTCAAGCAAATTTTCCAGATTTTTGAACTTTTTCTGTGATTTTCCAGAATTTTACCAAAATTTCAAAAAATTTTGAATCGATTTTCTGAGAGTTTCGTTGATCTTTTCGAACTTCTGAGTGGATTTTTGAAACTCGAGCCCTTTCCAAATATAGAAACATTCTAAAAATAGAAATTTTCCAAAAATAGCAACTTTCCAAAAATAGACCCTAAAAAATAGGGATCTCAGAATTGCCCAAAAGTGCCAAAAAGGTAGGTCCTAAAAAATAGGGGGCCCGGGGTGAAAAACCCTAAAAACTGGGAGGTGTCGGAATTGACCGAAATGATAGTCGATCTTCGTCTACCGGGCCTTCTAAGCATGATGGCGACGTTTATACAGTGATCTAGACTAAAACTCACTTGCTTGACTCGGGTGACCATTCAAAATTCAGACTCAAAACCCCCAAACGGAGAGCAGACAAAAAGAGGCATGCGAAGGCAAAACCCTAAAAGGCAAACAACAAGGGTCCCCATTTGCAATGGGGCGAGGTGTGAATTAGGTCACAACATCTGGCGACTCCACGTGAGGAATGTTCCTGAACATTCCAAAGATAAAGACCTATTCTGAATCTGGAATCTCTAACTAAATCCAACTAACTTACCTCTAGGTTAAAAGGTGTACTTAGAAAGAAAAAGAAACGTAGATTGGATCAAGACACTTTTCCCTTCAATCACAAGTGTGTGCAAATGCGTTTATTCCATCTCGTGAAATCAGTATGACTCTTTGGTTCCATCATGGCAGGCTTTGTAATTTGTCTTAACTCCAAAAGCATCCTTGGATAGAGCCTTGCTGCCAGCGAGCGTCTATAGCCCCGGCAAGGTTATCTTCTATAAACTCACGAAGATTGCTCTACTTCCAGCGATTTATAATTTCTTTAGATTTTCTTGTTTTTCTCTTTTGGTGATTGATCGATTTGAGTGCACGCCTGTAGAGATGTCCGCACACCCAAAAGCCAAATGCTTTGATTTTTCATTTTTTTTTTCTTTTATTTCTTTTGATAATTCTTTTCTTTTCACATATTTCCACATTTTGGCTTGTAAGCAGTGAAGCTCACATGGGTTTGAGTATTATAGTGGCGCTGGAGCCAGACTTTT
>VDFB02282202.1:0-20871 GCA_007258455.2 Sequoia sempervirens | reverse complement strand
GGATATCTTTGCAGGAGTATTCTTAAGTTGTACAACAAGATCATACTCCTTCCCACTATGTGAAGGCTAATGAGGAGGAACAAGTAAGATAGGAATAGGAAATGGAAGGGATTTTGAAGGTGTTTATCTTGGTTGTGGATTGTTTCTATTGTTATATGTATGAGCAACATTATTATGACTTGGTTGTTGTGACACATTATTCTTAGGTGGGTAAAGGACAAGTTCAGGTTTATTTTGAGTTGGAGGTTTTTGTGAAGGTGGTTAAAGGATGAGTTGAGGTTGAATAATATTAACATCCCTTAGTGAATGAGAGTCTAATGTTACTTCATCATCTTCACCTAAGGAAACAATATCATTATTTTCCATGTTATCATTTTCTTGCACCATGGTATCCTCCCTAGGAGGAGTGTTTTTAGGAGAAATACAAGCTAGATGTTCATGACATTCAAAGGTTGGTTCTTCTAAAATGACTTCATCACAAGTAAGGGAATGATCAATGGTTAAATTTTTGTGTTTATCCATGATATCATTGTCTTGTTCAATAATTCTTTCCCTAGGGGAAGAGAGGAAACTAAGATTTTCATGATTTTCATCAATTGCATTTTCTAAGATCAATTCTTTAGCAATAATAGAGGTACTAGGAGAAGAAAAAATGTGATAATCATGATTGTTCATGATTTCATTCTTGTTTTCTAGGGTCTCATTCTCTTGTGCCATAAGTTTTACCCTAGTAAGAGAGCTCTTAGGGGGGAACAAACAAGATATTCATCACATTCCATAGTTACATTTTGTAAAGTAGATTCATCACAAATAGGGTAGAGATCGAGAGAAGGAGAATCATGCTTGCCAATGATTGGATCCTTCCGTTCAAATAGATTTCTCCAAATGGTAGGAACATTAGGAAAGGGAGAAATGAGATCTTCATGACTTTCAAGGGTACCTTCTAACACAAAAATATCGTCTTCATTACTATGAAGGATATTAGGAGAAGAACCAATGCTATTATCATGGTTATCTACAATTACATTCCTATGTTCTATAATGTCTTCCCAAGTGGGAGAAGTAGGATTGTCTCAGTTCTCAATCATTAGATCTCTTAACACCAACATGTCCTCAAAAATGTAATTTTCATGGTTGTTCATGATTGTAGCATTCTCAAAAGTAGGGTAAGTGTTGAGGGAGGAATGTAAACTAATTAAAGTGGTGGAAATTATTTCATCTTCTATTGTTATACTATCTTCCCAAGGGGAAGGAGGATAAGGACAAAAAACACCTTCATGATTCTCAACAATTGCATCTTCTTTCACCAAGATACCTTCATCACTAATAGGAGAGATATCAGGAGAAGAACAATTATGATCATCATGGTTATCTATGCTGTATTATCTTCTATCACATCATTCCCACAAATAGGAGAGATAGGAGGGGTGTAGATTTAAG
Organism: Sequoia sempervirens; assembly: GCA_007258455.2. Lineage (NCBI taxonomy): Eukaryota > Viridiplantae > Streptophyta > Pinopsida > Cupressales > Cupressaceae > Sequoia > Sequoia sempervirens. The sequence goes on along the minus strand of VDFB02282202.1, from coordinate 19,431 downwards.
GAAAGTGTCAACATTTTTAGTTTATTGCACTAAGAGACTCTCATAACTAGGACGTGTATTAAAAGAATGAATAACATGCTTATTGACTAAATTTTTCTTTGTAAACTTGTAAAAGATAGGAACTAAAATTTGTGCAAAGTAATCTATACAAACTTAAAATGCAATGTAAAGACCTAGAATTACATACAATTTTCAGATTTCAAACAAGGTAATTTTCTGATTACACTATGCAATAATCTGAAAATGAAATGTTGTAAATGAAAATTTGGAATTAAGAAATGTATGAAATGAACCAATTTAAGCTATATTTAATGAAATAAATGTAACAAAAACTCAACCAATTGAAATAGATAACTAATGGCAGCAAACAGAAGTGTAGAAACAAGGTTTTAAATTCTGTAAAATGTAGTTTAAAATCTGTCCTAGGACTAAATTTCCCAGAGGGGTGTATGAGTCCTAGTTAGGGTTTTCTTCACAAATTTTAGGAAATTTTAAGTGTTTTCCATGATTTTTAATTTTTATGAGCTATAACCTAAGTGCAAATGTATATTTTATAATATTTTCAATGATTTGAGATGCAAAAATACACCCTATATGCACTTTCACTAATGTAAAATTACAAACCCTAGAATGCCAATTAACTAATGCAAACCCTAATGCAATGTTAATGCAAAAAACATCTAGGATGATGATGCACTCCAAATCAAAATTAGGATTTTCTAAATGTAGGTTCACCTAAGTAATTAGTTAAAAAATGTCTCTCTATGTTTGAGAGATAGATCAACACTTTTCCCCCAATATCATTCAAGGATTCCCTAGAGATCTCAATCTAAAGTATGCAAAGGAGAAAGAGATCTTGCAATAGCGTGCCCTAGGTTCTGATTTATGATTACAAGATGGGTTCACCACCAAGCTAGGGATTGAAAAGATGAATGCAATGAAAGATCTAATGTTTAAACCTAGTGATGCATGGAACTTGAAAGAATGACCTAGAAATGCATATAAATCATAATAGAAAGCTATAAAATCAGAGGAATGCACCTGGAAACTTGAAGAGGCCTGAATGAGGACCAGAAATGTTGAAAATTTTCATTTTGATGTTGACTGGTATTCATATGCTACTCTGGGCATGTCATTCCCATACTAAGGTTTCTAGGCCAAAACAAGAATCTGGCAATGTCCGATCTGAAGCGACTGAAATCTAGAAAATTATGGTAATGGGAATCATACACCACAAGTGGCATATCAGTCCCAATAGGCCTTTTTGGAGGGTTATGATCTGAATTAGGTCTCCAATCTCTTCTCTTTCTGCCACACCTTGTTTCTGGATCTGAAACCTTGATTTCTGGCTTATAGAAGTCTTTATGTGACCTTGCAAGTGAGGAGACAACTCCCTTCAAGCTTGTAACCTAATCTTCAAAGATCCTTCATGATCCAAGACAACTAGATCTACAATCACACATGTAAACAGGAGAAAAACTTGTTGATTGTTAGTTAATGGGGGTTTTCCTTGGTCAAACCCCTTTGAGGTAACTAAACCAAATGATGAGATAATGAAATAAGGATATGAAACATGAAACATCGAAAACAAAACATGAACAATGATATCTTCTAAATGATATCTTGTAGGCCTACAACTTAACATGAAATGACCATGAAGGATGTTGATCTAGACCTTGAAATAAGTGTAGAGCAATGCTTAACCTTGGATCTTCAATGATAGATCACAACACTAGCTCAACAACATGCTTGATGCTTGATATCCTTGACATGATGATGGACCTTGAATTGCTGCAACAAAAGATGAAAAATCTACCCTTGAATTCCTTAGAAATGATCTTGAATTCTCTCTTGATGATCTTGTAAAGTCTTGGAATACTTAACTCTTGAATGCTTGACTTGATATCATGAATGCTTAATGAAATAATGATTTGAGACCTCATTTATATACGCAATCCATCTAATATCTTGTTTATTAGATCCCAAAAGTAGACATTCAAGAAATTTGAATTTAAAACCATGTTTTCTTGCTGAAAACCCCAAAAATGCCCCAAATGGGACTCATACGCCACCTCTAGCATATGGGTCCCACAAGACCTTTTTGGAGAGAGAAATTGTTGGGGAGTTGAGAATTTAAGTCTATTTGTTGATCTTGTCAGGATTTTAGTTAAAACATGCCTTAGAATGCATAATATAGGGTCTTAGGGGCCTATTAATGATGATATTAGGGTCATAAATGTAAGAGGGCCCAAAATCCAATGTGAAAGTGTAAATAAATATACTTTACAACACTAAATAAATAAATAAATAGGTCTATTTAGCTTAAAAGAGCCTTAAATCCAGTGTAAATGTTTACAACACATTATAACACTAGATTAAGGAAAAATTAGGTCCAAGGGCTCTAAATTTAATATGAAGGTGTAAATGAATACACTTTACAACATTAAATCAAGGAAAAGTTATGTTTATTTAGCTTAAAAAGGGCCCAAGACATAATGTGGATGTGTAAAACACATCACAACACTAGATCAAGGCGACCTTAAGTTCATTTTGACATTAAGAATTCCAAGGTTAAGTGAGAAAATGTAAATGATGACATTTTTCAACACTACATTGACAATGCACTAAAATGAAGCAAATTAAGCTAGATGTAATGAATTTGGTGAAACGACAAATTAGAAAACTAAAACAGGAAAGTAACAACAACAAGCAAAAGTCTAAAACTGATATTTCAATTTCTAGAAAATGTAGATTAAGATCTATTAGGGACTCATTCACCAATAAAGGCGAATGGGTCCTTGTTAAGTATTTTTGAAATATTTTTGCTGATTTCTAAGTGATTTTCAATGCTTTTCAGATGTCAGAAAGTTTAATTCAATCTTGATTAGGGACCCATTCACCAATAAAGGAAAATGGGTCCTTGATGAGGGTTTTTAACTATTTTTGAATGATTTTCAATATTTTTGGAATGTCTTTCAGTTCCAGGTCTGAGATAGTAACTTTCAGTTTCAGATTCTCTAGAAATGCAATGTGTAAATGCCACAAAATGATGAATGCAAAGACCTAATTTGAAATGCAATGTTTTTTTATTTTCAAATGCAATTTTATGAGATCTGGATGATATGCAATATGACTGATTTGTTTTTGTTATTTTCATATTTAAGAAATGCAAAACAATGCAATTCTAAACCCTAAATGAGGTGCAAGTTTGAATGCAAAGTAAGAAACCCTAAATGAGATCTAATTCAATGCAAGTGAGATACAAATAAATGCAATATCTGACCTAGGATGCACGAATAGACTTCCAAAATTAAAAAAATTACAATATTCAATAGGTCAGGTTCACCATTAATGATTAGGTGGAAAATAGGGTTTACCAAAATCAAAATGATAGACCACTAATTCTCCCACTAAAACAACTAATTTTTTGTGTGATATGATGAAAATAATCAAAAATCAATCCAAGTATTATATCAATGAAAAGGGAAGTTTTGAGAGGATAGAATGGTGTGTACCTTGCTGCAAGAAGGTTTTCTTTTAGGTCACAAAGGACTCATTTTCCTTTAGTGGTGAATGGGCCCCTGTTAGGGTTTCTAAAACTAAGATATGGGTTCTATTCCTTGATGCTTTAACTCTGAGATCCTCAGTTTTCAGATCCTAAAAAACTATAACAAATTTTGTAGCCTTCTTTTTGTGTTCTTGCACTATGAATGACAATTTGCAACTTGACAACTTTGACAACTTTACTTCAAACATTCTCCTCCACTTGATCTTCAACCTCTAAATATGCAAACACATATTCAAGAGGATAATTTTTTTTTATTGTTAGTGAATAGGGGTTTTCCTAAGTCAAATCCCTTTTAGGTAATAAAACCAAATGATGAAATAATGAAATTGAAGCATGGAACATGAAACTTGAAGTGATGATACCTTGGAAGTTGTCAAGTGGAGTACAAATTTACAAAATAACATGTAGTGTCCATGAAAAATGTAGATCTTGATCTCAAATTAGGTGTGAAAGAATGCTTGCAAGTAGATCTTCAATGCTACATCAACAATATTAGCTCAACAACATGCTTGAATGCACTATGCCTTTGACATGATGAAATGACCTTGAATTTTTGTAATAAGACTTCACTAATATTCCCTTGAATGCCTTTGAAATGCTCTATAATGCTCTTGGACTCATAAAATTTCTATTAGGATGCTTATTCAAAGTTGCTAGGTGAACTATGTGAATTAACCCCATATTTATACTAAATCTAGAAAGTAACCCTGAAATTCAAATAATTCAAGCCATCACTAGATCTACAATTGAAAATCATTATGATCCCACCAAAATTAAATTCAAAGAGGGGTGCCCTATGTGAGGATCCATTTTCCACTAAAGGAAAATGGGTCCTAACACAACTTTCTAGGACCATGCTTTGGGGGCATGAAAGAACATCAAAAGCCCATCTTAGAAATTCCAAGAAATGGGTGTCCTATGTGGAGAGGACCCATTTGTCACTAAATGTGAATGGGTCCTAGCACCATTTTTGAGGACTTTAAATTTTCCAAATTAAATGTCATGCAAATTGATTATTGGGCGTCGGGATAGATCCTTCAGAAGGTGTCATTAATAAGGCTTAAATTTGAATTAAAGGGGCTAATTAAGCTTAATTAACCATAATTAATTAATGAAACCCTAGATAAGTGTGAGAGTGTAATACACCACTTTACAACACCCTAAATAAGGTTCAATTTTAGTACATTTTTCTAAAAGGACCCTAGATTCAATGTGAATGTGTACAACACATTAAATCAAGGCATTATTAGGTTAATTCAATATCACCTATTCCCAAATTAAGTGTGAAAAAGGGTTACCTTTTTTGACACTACATGTACTTAGTTTTTTAAGTCTATATGGATATGACATGAAAAGTGAGATGTGGAATATGTTGCTATCTTGATTTGTTAGCTTATGATGCTAGGTAAACCTTTGTGGATAAAGAGGTTAGAAATGCAAAGGGAATGATAAATGCAAAGGGAATGATAGTATGATAGGCATGCCATCATTGATAGGTTGATTTGTCATGCAAACCATGCAGATAGCCTATACTTGATTGTCTACTCATATCTCCTTGAAGTAGGAAGATAGTCTTTTCCCTAAGGATAGGGAGTATAATTGATTGATATATTAATATTCAATAGTAGGGTTGATAAATGTATATTTTGATTATACTATAATCATATACCTTATTGGAAGCCTATTCCTATTTACGAAATTCAAGAAGAGGACTCATGTTCTAGCAACACAAAGTTGTATAGAGAAGAGGACTTATAGGCGCAGAAGCTTGAAATCCTCTTAGGAAAATATCCTCCAAGTTATATACTAATGTGGTGAACATTGTAAACATGAGAATATTTGAGGTATATTGAAAGAGAGGTTTAATAGTTGTTTTATGATCACTTGATCATTACATCACTTTTGATTGAAACCATAGGTTGGGAATAACCTATTTGATTGGGTTGCTTACTTGATTATTGAATGAAGCAAATAAGTTGGGATTAACCTATATGATTTGATTGATAATTTCATTGTTGATTATATCTTTGATTGAGTCATTTATTGATGAGATTTTACTCATGAATGAATTCATTTATTGATGAGATTATACTTTTGAATTAGGTCATTTATTGATGAGATCATACTTTATAAAAGAAGGCACTCAATTTTGTGATCATACTTTTTTAAATTATGCATTCATTTAATGCTATGACATTATGATTACCTAGGGTGGTTAATTAGGTTATTCCTATGGTTAGATAATCCATGGTAAAGGGAGTAACCTTGTTGGATAGTTTATTATGTCATCACCTTAGAGTGAATGAATGTTATTCTTATGGTCAGATACCAAATCAAGTGAATGGGTAGGTGGATAGATGACTCACTTGAAGTACTAGGTGTTAAATTCTTTGGCCAAAGTAGTGTAAGTTGCCACTATTTACATTGTTAGTTCACTGTGACCCATTATTGTATTCTAGGTAGGGAAACTAAGGTAAGGTAGCTCTAGATATGTAGGAAACAACACTATGCTCAAGAAGGCCATGATTATTGAGTTACCAAACCAATATCGTCATTGAAGGGTAGGGCCATCTTCTAGTTAGGTCTACAGATGTGTGGGGGATCGCAATAAGTTTGTGGTTGGTGGAAAATACCTTATGTGATGCTCTCCCTCATACATATGGAATTCAAGATTTTAGGATGTACGCACCAACATTGGGGACCTAGAATGTATGCACCAATGCTAGAGACATGAAGGATGTATGCCCAGGTAGGGACATCTAGACCATTTGTATATCCAATTCATTAAGCTCATGGAAGCTATGTATGCAAACATGTATCTCTATTTTTATAGAGAAATTATACATTAGAAAAAAATTATCATTACATGGGAGTATGTAAGAGATAACCATTACTTGGAAATTATGTAATGTACTTTATGAAAATGCAATGGAAATTAAATGAAATGGGGTTAATTTCAAACATGCATCTTTTATTATTGAAATTTTCAGTGGGAGTTTGGAATGGGTTTATTCCAAATGTGCATCTTATTATTGATTTAGAATAGAAAAAATATATTTCCATATTTTGCAACCATATGTTATTCACATGTGGGTTAAAACATGGTAAATTCTTTGGGTTAAACATCGAGCTTCTTAGTGTATTCATCGATGGTATTTTCACCTCGATCACTTGGAGAAGTCGCAATATCTATTACATCTACAAATGAATCATCTCAACCATGTGGCATGAAAGCCATTGGAGCATAAAATAGGTGGTCTCATGTAAATGCCTGAGATTCCTACCTAGTGTTGCAAATGTGACAATGGCTCTCTTGTTGTATAGACTTTGGAATACAGGTGATGCCTCAGTCAATACCTTTGAGACAACATAGAATGATGTAGCAAGCAAAGAACTCCCATCCAAATGAGGCCAAAGATATCTATGTAGCCTTAGCAAATACCTCTACTACACTAATTCAATACCAACATAGGTGTGATATATACAATGTCAAATGGCGACAAATTAGAAAGAACATTCAGGCTAATTACCTATAAAAAAAATACAATAGTTCATCCAAAATATTGCATCTAAATGAAATTATTTACCAAAATGGTAGATTGGCCCTCTGCTAAAAAAAATATGCTTTTTTACAAATAGATCAGTAAATTACAGATTGCACCTAACAAAGGTTTTTTTTTTACATACAATTCAAACTACATGGAACTCTAAACTAGTCTTGAAGAAAGATTTTGGGAAGGATTTTTATTGCATGGCTCTCATACCATGTTATTATTTTCATCCAAGACATAACAATAAAAGCCTTGTGATTCCACAAAGATACAATTGCAAATAATATGCCTAACCTTCTATTATCCAAATGATTGATAAAAGAGTTAAGTTGATTACAATATGAGATTTCCTATATAGGAAAGGAAGAGGCAATCCATTTATGAGGTGGATTGACAAGCGCCCCATGAAGTGGCACAAATGAGTAGAGAGGTGTCCTATAGGTGTCAACCTTAGGAACACTTGGAGTGTGCAAACCAACAACCTTTATGACCAAGTCATCAACCTTGTGTGCCAAGTGTTGAGTGACTTTTGAGGTGAGATGGAAATACTTCAAACCTCAAAAAGGTATGTGTATGAGGTTAACCAAATAACTTGGTAACCTCTAGAGGCTTAAAGGTTTCACTTTCGATTAGACAAGAAGTTGTCTAACCTCATCAACCTAAGTAAACTTAAGTATAGTGAACAATAGATTAATTATTCACACTAGTAAAATTATGTAAAATATTTTCTTAAAATTATATTAGATTTTAAATTAAATATTTATCAAAAGAGGAAATTCAATAGATCTAACAAACTTTCACTAATATTATTTTTATTTATAAATATATTGTGTTTTCTTACCATTAACAACTTGGTAGCTACATATACTTAACCTAGCTTTCCTTTTCTTGGATGGCTATACATGATATGTTACTCACCAACCATGCCCTTCAAAATATATAACATTTAGGATGCATTATATCAAGAAAACATCAATTTAGTTATAAAACAAATTCTTTGAGAAATTTTTAAAAGTATTTATATATATATAAATTAAAATGTCATTCTAGGTAAGTTGGTTTTTTAATGTATTTTATAAACAACAGTTTACTATGATGCTCTAAGCTTTATTTTCTTAAATATTTTGTTTAAGTTTCAAAAATGGTAAAAATAAAATGTTATCAAGTTAATGTTGTTACTCTTTTTAGTGTGATTTGTAATATTTAATGTGGGTACTAGTATCACATAATCATTACTTTCACATTTCAATAGAGAATTATGAATATTGAAGTATATAAATGAAAATTCTATTCAAATCACAAGATTTATGAGACATGGTTAAAAAAGGTTATGTAGAACACCAGATCAAGCAAGATATAATGATTTCATTCAAATTTAGAAATATTTTTTGATAAAATTTGAAAGAAGGATAAAAGATATTTATTATTCATAGTATAAGAAATTAGTGAGTCTATATTTCCAATGATTGTAGTAAGAGCTAACTTGAAGTAAGCATGTGATGGCTTAAGAAATTATTATCAAGGTACTAGAAAAGTGAAGCAAATAAAATTGAAAACATTAATAAGGGAGTTTGTAAATTTGCAAATGAAAGATTTTGAATTTATGAACATTTTTTAGTTTTGTAATGGATATTGTCAATTAGATTAAAATAAATGAAAACAATATTCATGATCAAATAGTAGTGGACAAGACATTGAGAAGTCTATTAGGGATAATTAATAATTATTCCTATCATTATTTTTATGAAGGAACCAAAATATATTTTTTAATTATCTTTGAATAAACTAATGGTTTCTTTATAAACTCATGTTAAAAAAATTGAATAGAAGAACTTGTAGCTCCCTAGAATAAGAATTCAAGTTGCAAGTATCATTAAAAGAAAAGGGTGAAAAGGAGAATTATAGCTAGGAACATCTCCAAAACTACAAAGAGGTAGGAAAAATATGGAGGACGAAGATTTAGAAGATGTAAAATTAGATATTATAGTAAAGGGAAAGAAACATATACAATTACCATGATGTAAGTGAAAAAAGGAAGGAGCAATAGTTACTTACAAGGTAATAATAATAATATAATAAATCAAGCATCCAATGTCATTGTTGCAAAAAATATGATCATTATAATTATGAATGTAGGAAGATGATGTATGATCGAAATAGGTAGAATGTAATTTTTTTGAAACAAAATGAAACTAAAAATAAAAATATTGAATTAATGTCACTTGTAATGTTACTGAACAAATTAAAAAATGATCATGATATTTGGATAGTGGACACACCATAATCATATGAGTGGAAGTAAGTAAATGTTTCAAAATGTTAATGACTCAATTCAATCAAAAGTAGAATTGAAAAATAATAATAAATTACTAGTTATGATCAAGGACAACATCTCTACTCAAATAAAGCAATGTGAGAAATATCACATTCCTAATAATTATTATGTGTTTGGTTTGAACTATAATTTAATTAGTGGTTAAAATTCAGTGACAAATGATTATAGATTTTATTTTAGAAATGGAGCAAGCATTATTGTAGATGGAAATTAAAGTAATAAGCTAATTCTAAAAGTGTCAAAGACAAATAATATAATATTGTATTTAGGGATACTGGATGAATCAATTAATGCATTTAAAGTTGTTATAAATGATTGATCATAATTTTGGAATTTGAGATTGGATTGTTAAGTTTCAATGGGTTGAATTTATCCAATAAGAAGAATATAGAAAAATGAATATTTATGATAGAATAATATAAAAATTTGGAAAGATTTTAAATTGAAAAAATAACACAAAATTTATTTTAATAGCTAAAAAATTATGGATATAAAGAGTATGTCTCAAAATTGTACATTAAAATTTGTGTGGACTAATACAAACACCTTTAACTACAAAAATAGCTACTCCATGAATTTCATCAATACATGGGCAATGTTTAAAAAGAAAAAAGAAAACCTTACATTTGGTTTATTTCAAAAACAAAAAAAAAGTGAGTGCAAGCTAGAAGATTTAATGACCAATAAAGGAGGAGAATATGTTTCTATTGTTTTCTTAAATTTTGAAAATTAAATAGAATAAAAAGCTAATTCACAACAAAATACATAGAAAAAAAAAGGTGTGGTAGAAAGAATTAATAGACTAATAGTTGAAATGACAATAAGTTTGATCAAAGAAAATATGGATTCCAAATAGTTTTCCGAGTTCAAGGTATATCTTATTGAATTTAATTACTAAAAAAATCTTACACAAAAGAATGTTTAGGATGCGATTCCATAATACATTGAGTAAAATAAAACCAGTATGATTTATTTAAGATTTTTTGGATGCCTTACATATATACATGTACCTAAAGAAAAAATAAATAAATTAGATGGAAAAAGAGAAAAATGCTTTTTATTTTAAACAAAAGTTTCTATACCTGATCTTACATTAATATAAGAATAATTAGAAAAAAATTAGCCCGGAGGTACAAAATGGTTGAATAGCAGTAGTAGAGATTACAATAAGGAGGCCAAATACATAAAAATCCTTAGAACCATATTGAAGGAAATATATTAGAGAGTAACAAAAGTAAAATTATCCCTCAAAAAGGACTAAGAAAAGGATTAGCTTGCATTTTCATCATGTGCTTCAATTTGAATAGGGGCAAAAATTATAGGAGAAATAGGGGGGTTATGGACATGTGTAAGAAAAAAATTAGAGCATGATAAACATCATAAATTCGGTTAACCAATAGAGGGTTGAGCTCTCTACGATGATCGTTTATAGTATTTTCTATAGGAATTTCACTTTGCATTTGAAGGCCAAGTTCGAGGGAATTATATGCATAGCTAACATTAGGATTATTTCATAACTCTTTATGTTGGAAGAGACCTCCAACTAGTGCATTTCCCTTAAATAGTTCATAACTCTTTATAGCCTCATTAACAATTTATCTTGGAATATTAATTTCTTGAGCATAGTCTATAGCAAGCTACAAAAGAATCCCATAAGATTGGAGGAAAACCAATACTATTTGAAAGGAGCATTAGATCTACCTAAGAAAATTATAAAACCATCAGAGAACTCTATAGAAGTGACAGTCCAACAAGGCACCAAATTTCTTCCTCCACTAGATGACAGTCTATTCTGAAGATCTTTGTCAACTGAGCTATTTCTAGATTAAATTATGTCAATTTTTTGTATCAACGTTTCAAATCATACTCCATGATCCATCATCAAGATAATGTGCTTGCATATTATCCTGATGATGGATCATGGAGTATGATTTGAAACATTGATACAAAAAATTAATACAATTTAATGCAGAAATAGCTCACTTGATCATCATGGATAGTTGAATATTTATACTTTTAATCTTTGCAACATTTTTGAATTATAAGCCCAAAATTTAGGAAACTCCCAATTCAAAATTGGAATGAAGATGTAATTATTCCTCAAAAGATTGGCCATTTCTAGAAAGGAGAAAGTGAAAAAATAGAGGAGCTAGAGAATGAATGAGGAGAAATAATGCATGCAAACTTAACGTTGATTCATATGAGTGAATGATACAAAAACATATAGGAAAAAATAATTTGGCTTTGCCACCACTTAGGATAATTTACACGCTTGGATGAGAGGTACTTTACACATTAGGTTGTGACAATTGAATGAGAGATATAATACAAAATGGAGACTCCAAAAGATTTATGCAATGATTAATCTAAGTCACCAAATTAAGGCACTAACAAATGATCATGTGGCCAAAAAACTATTAAAAATAATTAGTAAAAGAAACCCATACTTTTGGGGTTATCACTCACTTTTTATTATAGAAACAACATTAGTTAATATATACTAATATAATTGTTGGGAAAATATCCCAACTAAAGTGGGAAAAGATGAAAACACATAAACCAAAGGAGACAACACAGAGGCAGAATAATTTTTTTATTTCATTCAAATACAAAAAAAATATTACATTTAAAAATGTTTACATACAAAAATTAGAGATATGGCTCTGTATTTCCTTCATACAACAAACTACCCAAATTTTGGTGCAACAAAGCTTTCTATGTGTTGCTCCATGTTGCTGCTACAAGTATGTTGAAGTACTGGAGCTCTGCACTCTGTTCTTTTCTCCTAAACATTCCATCCTTGTTCTTCTACGAGCTAAAAACATTCTATTCTTCCTTTTTGTCTTTCTTACCTTTTCCAAAAATTACCACTCATTTTCAAATTCAACCACCATAATTAATTAGTTACTAGAAATATTAACTAGGATAGCATATGTCTGACATGGAAAATGGGGGAATGATCCAAAATGAATCTCTTCTGATGTTGCATTAAATTCATTTGGTTGGCACTCAAGATTATTAATTCCAACATTTTTATGTGGCTTGCCTAAATAGGGGTTCTTTTGTGAACTATTCAATCACTATGAAGACTTGTGTTATGATGATGACACCATAGATCACCTCATTATGTATTATTTCCCTTCTCCCATCTTGGATAAGCTGGTCAATATGTCTTAGATATTTGTGCATTATATTTTTATAGTATCATGGATTCTTTTATTCACAATAGTATTGTCTTTACGTAAAAGGCTTGTAGGTAATTTTCTATGTAGATTTATTATTATGTAGGAATATATTTTCTTGAGCTTAGCCTTGGCTTCTATCTCGTATGCATTATAAAATAATTTTCTTAAGGTGTATTAGGTTAACCACTACATTTGAGCATGGATGAAAAATCATTAACATATTTGAGCCCTCAAATTTACTCATAAACATTCTCATAAATCATGTTGAGAATTCATGATAATCATTGGTGTATTATTTAGTAATATCTTCCTTCTATTAGTATAGTTTCTAGAAGTTTCTAGAACTTGATGTATTATACTCAAAATTATTGAGTAGGTAAAATTCCTCTTGTAAATCATTGTCAAAGTAGTTCTTTAAGCTAGAAATGGCTAGTTATCTCTACCACACTATATTTTAAGAGTTTACCACTAGTTGAACATTGAGATATAATTTTTAGTGTTGTACAAGAAATTATCACATTACAAATTATTTTTTTGACAAAGAAGTAAGCCTTGAGATGTTGAATCTAGAAAATTGTCTTTGGATATAGGAATATCTAGATCAACTTGAACTTTGAAGTGATTGTGATGTTGTGTGATATGTTGGGTTATATGAGGATGGTCCAAGTTTATATGTTAATTCACAAAACTGTTGAATGATTTCAATGCAATGGGACTCCAAAGTAGTAATAAGTATTTGTTGAATGTTGACTAAAACTTTAGGGGCACATTTTTTGGTCAATTCTTATATTTTTTCATATTTAATTTCATGATTTGAATGGGGTTATATTTTCTTTCACATGAAAACCAATATTTAGCTCTTATACCAATCTTCTAATTTATTGGATAAACTATAAGATGATCATGTATATTGTCTAGTAATGAAATAAAAAATAAATACTATATTAAATAAAGAAAACATACAAAAAACTAAACTGAGATGTGAAATTATTGTTATAAATATGTCACTTCTACTTAGATTAAACATTATAACTATAAAGAGAAAAAATATGGAAATCTATTATGTCTCTTTTACTTTATAAGATTGTAGAAAACTAAGTATTTATACAAGTATGTTGTTATCTAGGATCCATAAATATAGTGACAAGTTTCATGAGTGTATAATACATTTATTATGTGAAGGTATTATGATAGATCTCAAATCCTTATGGTGCTAGAATTGTCTATATTGGAATATGGTTTGGGTGCTACCATATATTAGATGCATATGGTTTTAGTTGGATGATCATGTTCAATATTGCATAAGCCACTAGGTGGAATACATGTTTGGAAGCATAAAATGTGCATGTGGATGATCCATCTATTTTATAACTATATACTATCATGTACAACCATATCCAATGCATAAGATATATGTGATAAATGTTACATCATGATGAAAAATACATGTATGTGTAAATAAGTAAATACACATTTTAAGTGAGGCTAAGTGTATAAATGATAATAATAAAGAGGAAATGCAAGGATAAAATCACATAATTACAAGGGGTTTATTGAATATTATCTCACAACTCTATATATCTCCCTTAAGCTTCTCCTTAGTATTAATTAGCCATACTTTAATGAAATTTATGTAAGAGATGCTTACTTTGGTGGTTTATGATGATTAAACCACCTTAAATATTGTATGTGTGTGTTCTTGATTATAAATTAATGTATTTGTTGAAAGAATACGAATTTTTTCATTTATATTTTTACTGTCAACATGAGCATGAAGTATGAGCTTAAGGCATGAACACAAGTTGCATTGTATATTGTATAGTATTGTCATAGATGTCAACATTGTGATCAAGTATGAAGATCTTTGTGTAGATCATTTTATATAGCTTGAACATTTTTGAAGATATTTATCATGTGAAAATTTGCAAGAAGGTTTGATCTAGTGAAGACATATGAAGAGAAAATTGACTAAGTGTCAAAACAGAGTTTCCTATGTATAGGGCATTTGATATTTTGGTCCACATTGGTCTGCTATGCAAAATATTTTTCTATAGTTTTCATGTAAGTTTCTTTGATATTAGAGGAGTTTAAATCTAGAATTTAATAGTTCTTCAATTTCTAGTGTTGAAGATATGAATAATAGAAGTTCTAGTATGCCAGTTATAGTGTTACTAGTACAATATGCCTATTTTGGAGGATTCACATCTCTCCACGGATTGGTATTTGGATTTGTGGATTTATGGATAATTTGACATGTGTCAGTAGAGTGTGAACTCCAAGTGGCATGAAATTTGGAGGTTTGTGTGTCATTTTTTGAATGTATAGTTGGTGAATTTTGATATTAGGTCATTATTGTGCTAACCTAATAAGTTTTATGTATTGTAGAGTTTAAATAAGTATTGATCTGTTATGTGGGAGCTATTATGGGTCCATTCTCACCTATTGTGATTTTTTGTAATTTTTGAATCTTGGTGCAACACATGTATTTGTCTATAATGAGTCGACAAGTTATATTGTATACTTTGTATGATATATCCAATCAGGCTGACCTAATTGAAGTTGTAGGTGTTTTTGGTTCAAGCAAATATATATGTAATATCCTTTTTGATATTTTGTACATGAGAGATGTAATGTAATTTTTAGTTGATGCAAAATGTGTTATATAAGGTGAATGCAGAGAAAAATAGAGTGTTGGTGTAGATTAGTATGAAGTGTCTGAATTCAATATATTGAGCTTCAATGGAACTGTAATTCATGCATATGTTAGATGCAACTGTAATAGTTCAAATCTTTGTTGTGTGCCACCAATCTATTCTATCATTTCTTATTTCAGTGGGAAGTGAGTCCACCTATAGTGAGAAATTATATAATATCTTATAATCAATTATAATATATTGTGAGCTAATCCTCACCTTGGTTTTTCCCTTTTTGGTTTTTCAACATAGAAATCTAGTGGTCATGTGTTGTATGATGTTGATGGTTTATTTCATGCTTTCATTTCTTACTACTATAGTAATGGAAAAAGTAAGCCTTTTTCCTTACTTGGTTTGATAATTGACATTAAAACTAAACTAATGATGTCTTGGAGTGGTGTTGTAATGTGTTGTACACATTCACACTATTCTAGGACCTTTATTTGACTAAAATATTCCTTAATTGATCATTTACAAAGGTGTTGTAAAGTGTTATAACAAACTTTCACACTTTTCTAGGATGTATTTGCTTAATTAAGCCTAATGGACCCCTTTTTAATAAAATGTATTTAAATTTGTACCTTGTTTAAGTGTTGTAAAGTGTTATAAAGGACTTTCACATTAATCTAGGTGGTCATTAATTAATTGTCGGTAATTGGAGTAATTAACCACATTTTAATTCAAATTTAAGCTTTAATTTTGATACCTCCAAAAGATCTATCTCGACACTCATAATTTAATTAACAAAATATTTCATTGGTCAAGGTTAGGTCCTAGAAAATGGTGCTAGGACCCATTTTCCCTAGGTGGAAAATGGGCCCTCCCTTAACAACACCCCCCTTATTTAGTTGATCTAAAATTGGTTTTTATCCTTCTTTCAATCCCCCAGGGTTAGGTCCTGGTAAATTGAGCTAGGACCCATTCACCGTAGGTGGTGAATGGGTCATCCTTTAATAAGACCCATCTTTTTGAATTTCATTCTGGTGGGAATTTAATAATGTTTCTTTCTAGATATGGTGTCAGCCTTAATTGCTTGAATTTCAGGGTTGATCTCCTAATTTAGTATAAATAAGGGGTTAATTCACATTGTTTCTCCTAGAAAATTCACAAGCATACTAGCACTTTCAAGTATTCAATAATTATAGCAAATTGGATTTCACAAGAGCATTACAAGAGCATTCACAAGGTATTTCAAGGAAGATTTCAATATTTTATTGCTGCAATTCAAGATCATATCATTATGACAAGGGTTTGACACATTCATTCATGTTGTTGAGCTAAAAAGGTGGATGTAGCATTGAAGATATACTTGCAAGCATTGTTCACATCATATTCAAGGATCCAAGATCTACATTCTTCATGGCCACTACATGTTAGTTTGTAGATTTTCATTACAAGACATCATCCAAGGTGATATCAATTGTGCATTTCATGTTCCATGCTTTGTTTCCTTTATTTCATCATTTGGTTTAATTACCTACAAGGGGTTTGACTGAGGAAAACCCCCATTCACTAATAATCAACAAGTTTTTCTACCCTTGAGTGTGTGATTCCAGATTTATAGGTTGAAGATCAAGTGGAGCAAATTTGGAGCAAAATTGTTAACATTGTCAAGTTGCAAAAGATGTCATTCAAAGTGCAAAATCAAAGAATCAAAGCTACAAAATTGCATACAAACTTTTAGAAGTTGATAACAGGGAATTTGAGAGTGAAGACATCAAGGAACAAGACCTTGATCTCAATTTCAGAAACCCTAACAGGGACCCATTCGCCACTGAAGGAAAATGAGTCCTTTGTAGCTCAAACCATCAAATTTTTGACCAGGTACATAGCCTTTTATGCTCTAAAAACTTCCCACATAGTTGTTATAACGGTTAGGTAGCATTTTTTATTGTTATTTGCATCTTTTTCCCCTCATAATTGAATGTTTCATAGTGAAAATTAATTGGTTCATCATCTTGATCCATTCATTTTGGCGATGAACCCTATTTTTTTGTGTTTCATTTTGGTGAACCTAACATATTGAACATTGCAATTTTTTGGTTTTTGGAGTATCTCATTGCATCTTAAGTCAGATATTGCATTCATTTGAATTTATATTTACATTCAATTAAGATCTCCTTTAGTGTTACTTGTTTTGCATTGAAATCTTGCATATCATAGAGGGTTTAGATTTTCATTGTTTTGCATCTCTCTAAATTTGAACATTGTTTTGCATCTCTCTAAATTTGAAAATTACCAAAAAAAATCAGCCATTTTGCATCTCATTTAGATATCATACAATTGCATTTGAAAATCAAGACAAAATTCCATTTCAAATTAGGCCTTGCATTTCATCTTTTCATTACATTTTTACATTGAATTTGTTGAAAATCTAAAGCTGAAGCTCACTATCTCAGACCTAGAACTAAAAGATATAACTAAGAACTTGCAAATCATTAAAAATAGTTTATAAATACTTAACTAGGACCCATTTTCCTTTATTGGTGAATGATTCCTTGATCAAGTCTAATCTGAACCTTCTAACAACTGAAAAATACTTCAAGATTCACTCTAAAATTCATAGAAACATCTAACCAGAACCCATTCACCCTTACTAGTGAATGAGTCCCTATTAGCTACTGCTTTTCATTTTTAGGACATTAAAATCTTAATTTTTAGCTTCTTTTTGGTGTTGTTACCTTTTAGTTTCAATTTCCTAATTTGTTTCATCAATTTCATTGCACTTAGCTTAAATTGCTTCATTTTAATGCATTGTTAAAAGTTCAAAATTACATCAAAACATTTCATTTTCAGCTTATTACATTGTGTAATCAATAAATTGCATTTCATTCTAGGTTCTTGCATTTCCCGTTTGCTATTATAGGGTTTGCACACTGGGGTTGTAAAAATTGTATGAGCTTTACAACTTGGTGTCCTATTACAATACTATTATAAGACGTAGTTTGATGTGATATATCACTCATCATGGATCTTGGGTTTCCTAACTCTCTTTGTGATAATGTTGATAATCAACCTTCTGTGGCTCATAGTTTGCATACTTCACTTCCCATGACTTCACCTCCTACAATCAATGTGCATGATGTTATTGATAAGCTAGATGAACAAATAGAAAACTTACAAGCCCATCTCCTTAGTGAATGCATAGAAATTAGCTTGGTTCCCATAATACAAAATCTAAGGAAAGTGCTTAAAACTCGAAATGAAACACAAATCATCTATAGCCTTAGTTGCTTCCTTCATGAATACTTGAACAAACAAGACAACAATACCATACAAACCAATGGCAATCTTGCTAAGAATAATGATGACATGGATGATGATATGGAATCACATCCTGGTGACCATGTGATAGAATTTATCGAAGCTAAACCTCCTAATGGATCAACTAGACAACCTCTTAACATTGCTTTCTCACAAAATGGCATACCTAAACATGCACCTGATGCTCCTCTTTACATAGTTGGCCAAATCAATAATAAGCCCACTAATGGGATATTGATTGATCCCATCTTTGGAGAGAAAGTGATCATAGAATAATTCTTATATGTGCATGAGCTATATCAAGAAACATATGATAACCCAAAATCATGGATCAAGACACATAACAAATTTTCTTTCCCTACAATAGGCTTGATAGCTCTCCCTTTAAAGGTGGGACTGAAAAAATTAATAGTCTCATTCTCCATCATCCCACAATCAGACCAATTTCATGTGAAGCTAGGCAATCCATGGCTTCGCTCCATGAATGTTGTTCCTTTGGTTGTGCATAAATGTCTAAAGTTTCCATTTGGAAATGACATCTTCACTATGCATCATAGTGGATTTAATCTTGCCTCAACAAAATGGAATTTTTCATTCGATTACTTTTGGCCTGAGCCTATGGAACCTTTCAAGCCTTGTGAAGATTTATTTTTCAAATCATATCAAAAATTCAAGGCAAAGAAAGTAGCAGAACTATCCCTTCACAACATGATCCTGAGACCTATTGCCAAGATTGCAAATCAATAATTAGAAAAAAAAATCCAACTTACCAAGAAATCTATAGAACAATCTTATCCCTCCTAGAGTTTAAAAAGTTTACAAAGTCAAAGAGAAT
>VDFB02282201.1:0-47988 GCA_007258455.2 Sequoia sempervirens | reverse complement strand
TGTTAAATATAGATATAGATGATCGAGGGCCAAGCATGTATGTTTACACAGATTGGCATATTCATTAATAAAAATAGCTCTGTCTATGGATTTCTTCACAAGACTGTTCATTTCATCCAACATGGGGAGAAGACTAGCTAAAGTCAAGAGTGTCTCTATATTGCTTAACCTATGTAAGAGGTCAAGAGCTTTGTCTACCATGCTGCAATTTTTATACATCACTCTAATTAAGGATTGATATTCTGAAAGAAATCATTGCACTAGTCCATATAGGGAGATCCATCTGATATCAACATCCTTGAGAAGCTTGTTTCCTGGTGTTATTCCCTCAGCAAAATTCTAAAATTCTATGAAATGTTTGGGACTTCGATAGAAGTATGCGTGGATCTCGCGAACTAGATTTTCAACTTTTGATACTATAGGAAACTTGCTTACAATTTTGAATTACAAATTTATTCTGTGGGCCATGCAATGAATTCCAAGCATGTATGGTGCACAAGTAGTTTGTAACTTTGTGCAAACACTGGTCCTTTGACCTTGCATCACTGCAACTCCATCAGCTCCTACACACACCAACTTTTTTGCAATTGTCAAGTCATCCATACTTGCAATTTCATTCAAATATTTCTTGACTAGTTCAAATATATTATGTGATGTTGAACTATCCTTCATTTTATGAACATAGAGAAGATGAGATTGGTGAACATGTTGTTGTACATAGTATACAAATGCATACAAACCCGAGAAGTATCGTCTACCATTGTAACTTCATCTAAAGATAATGCAATGAAGTTTGACTCTTTTACTTTCTCCTTTAAATCTTCCTTTTCCACTGTAGCAAGACACTTTTCCCATTCCCATCCAGTGTTTACTGACCAATGTGTGTAGGGATAGTGAGGAACATTAAAAAAAGATAATAAACTAGAATATTCTGGGTAGTTTGTCATAGGACGCCCTCTAGACAAAATATGAAAAACAACACTCATCTGAATAGTTTTTGACATATTTTCTCCTTCCATTTCTTTTCCAAATTGAGCCTCAATTGTACCTTTACATGCAGCAAGCTTCGACATGCTTTGGTGATGCTCTTCATAATCTACGACATACCTAGCATGAAGACATTCTTCCTTTGATTTCCATTGTAAGACTGATTGTTCCTTTCGTTTATGATTTGTTTTTCATAAAATTTACCGATATGATTTTCTATAGTGTTAATCTTTAGCTACAACATCTTGGGTTTTCCCAATTTCCAAGTACAAATCGTACATTTGGCATGTGTTTCTTTTTCAATATCCTTTGATTGCCCCATTGCTATAATGAATGGGTACTTTGACAACCAACCAAGTTGAAAATTCCTTATCATTTCCCACTCACACCCCCTTTTTGGTTTTTTTTCCTTTTCTTGCTACCAACATCATCCTCATCCAATTCAATTATCTCATTCTGGCTAACCAGGGTATCCCTTGGAGCATCTTCTATAGTATTTCCATTCCCATTTAAATTTGATACATTTTGATTTAAATCAACATTTGAAAATTTCAATTTGACCTTCAGTTGGTGCTGAGGTATTGTGAATGCTACCAATATTTGGTGGAAGAGTTGATGATGTAGCTCCATCTTGACTTGATCGATTAAAAGCTTTGGCAATTCCAAAGTCAGACTATATGGTACGTCTAAGTTTTGGGCGTTTTAATGGCCTCTTAGTCTCTTGATCTTCACCACACTAAGGGGCGGTAGGAGTATTTTCAACACCCTAAGGAGCAACAGGAGTATTTTCACCACCCTGACTCTAAGGAGTGACAGGAGTAGTTTCACCACCCTGAGGAGCGACAAGAGTATTTTCAACACCTTGAGGGGTGGCAGGAGTAGTTTCACCACCTTGAGGAGTGGCAGGAACCTTATCGTTGCTACTTGAGTCACTCAACACATTAATCTTTGATTCGATTGACATATTCATCTCTCACTTCAAATAAAAAACTGGAAAAAAATGTCTTCTTGTTTAAGAAGGACAAAGAATAATGATATAGATCCCATTCCTTACTCAATATCATCTTTAAGAATGAATCAAGAATGGAAAAGAGATAAAGAAAACTTATTATTATAACTAATAACACTATGAAGAAATGATCAGTGATCACTCACCTTTAAGTCTACGTTTTTAGCTTTCGCTGACTTTTGAATCGAGAAGTAGAACATCAGAACCAAACAAAATGTGTGAGAATAAATGACACTTTCAATTGTATTTATATCAATCCATGATTCCATATTTGGTGAATTTTGTGGGATTTTTAAATGGTATATTAAAAATTTGGCGAATACGTTGTAATTTTCAAGGCGAAATGTGTCCTCAAATTTAATTATTTTTTAATGTTATTGGAAAAATAGGTATCATAAGAAACTATTTATAAATTTTAATTGGTGAAATGAGTCTTCACAAGCAACTATTTGTAAATTTTAATTGGCAAAATGGGTCCTGATACAAAGTCGTTTTAATAGTATTGGCAAATATGTAGGTGTTTTTTATTAAAAGCTTTTGGGATTCAGGGAAAAATATTAGTCAGTCCATTTGAAACGCGTAGTTTGACAATAGTGAATTATTTGCTTAAAGATGCCTCATAAAAAAAATATTGGCGAATTGACATGCATTGGACCTATGTTTCGTAAATTTTGGGTTATTTGGATACCCTGTGGTTGCGAGAAATTCGCCAATTTTGAGTTGACCGATTCCTGGAATTCGCCAATTGGCGAAGATTGGCCACTAAAGTTTTCCCTGATTAGTTTATCATTGCTTATTTGGGAGATCTGGAAAGAGAGGAATAAAAGGATCTTTAAGGAGCAGAAAATGGAAGCCTCTTGGCTATTCAACAAGATAGAGGTTGTAATTGTGGAAGTAGTTAATAATAGATCAAAGGGGTTGAGCATAAAAATGTAAACTTTACTAAGTGGGATGCCTTGCTGAGGAATTCTTGGGGCCCTGGCTTTCCAGCCCCAAAAATGCACCCCGCATGATGCATGGCATGGATGTCTCTGCAGTCAGACTCCCATACAAAATTTTCTGTATTTTCTGCAAACTTGTCCATATTTTCTGCACTACAGTGATGCTTGAGTTTTTTAATATAAAATCATTGTATACTAAATAAAAGTTTTTAAAAGATAAAGATTGTATTTTAATTTTGTTTTTTATTAAATATTATATTTATTTTATTTTTCATGTAAAATTTTAATATTTAATTATAATTTTAAAATTATACAAATACTTAAAATATTAATAAAACTTAATAAAATTTTTATATTAAAATATTAATAAACTTTAATAAAAATTTAAACTTTTATTTTAATTTAAAATGTGTAAAAAACTTAATATAAAAAAATTTACATTTAAAAAAAATGTTTATATTAAATTAATTTAAAATTTAAATATTAAGATTTTGATATTTTTAATATAAATTAATATTAGAAATTTTGATAAAAATAAGTTCTTATTTATAATTTTAAAATCTATTATGACTATGATGTTCAAATTCTGGAACAAAATTTTAAATATTTAACTCAAAGAATTTATAGGTAAATGTTTTAAACATCAAAACATTTACCTATAAATTCTTTGAATAAAATGTTAGTTTTTTTTTGTCAAAATTTCATATTTTGAAAGTTGAATACATTCAAAATATTTCAAATATATTTCTAATTTAAAAATATATTATAATAAAAATATATTTTCCAATTTTTAAAATATATTTTTAATTTTTTTCAAAAATATATAAATTATATAATCAATAATTCATGTTCCTCAAATTGTATTCATTATATTTTGGATAGTAGATTTTGAGATTTTGGTCAATATATTTAATTATGTAATATTCTTCTAAAACTAATATTTAGTTTAAATTAAAAAACTTACCTTTTAATAATGTTAGTGAAAAACCTTTCTTTATGTTATTTAATTTAAATATTGAAATATTGATGTATTTATTCTATAATTTGATATTATAAGTTTTGAAAAAAAAAAATCTAAATTTTTAATTTGGAAGATAATAAATCAAGAAAGAGTGTATTTAAGAATGTCATAAATAATTAATTGAATGCAATAGTACTAATAACTTGGGTTTTAAGGTCATGAGAGGTTGCACATAGGAAACACCTACAAGGCATTTACCCTACAATCTAAACCTAAATCAATCCTTGTTGAGTCATGCTATTAGATGAATGCCAAAAACATATTGGAACCATGAAATTGAATGCAAATTCATTCTATTAAAATAAAAAATGGTTACAAGATTGAACCTCGTTAACACCTTTGGTAGT
The DNA here is from genome assembly GCA_007258455.2 of Sequoia sempervirens. Classification (NCBI taxonomy): domain Eukaryota; kingdom Viridiplantae; phylum Streptophyta; class Pinopsida; order Cupressales; family Cupressaceae; genus Sequoia; species Sequoia sempervirens. The sequence continues at coordinate 43,683 of VDFB02282201.1, read as the reverse complement.
CTTTCCCTCCTAATCAAAGTGTTTGTGTCCTCAAGGGAGTTTTGGATTGCTAAGAAGAACAAGACTCGGATCTCCGTACAATAGCTTATTTCAAATACCAAACATTGAATGACAGTTTTTCACATACTCAATAAAATTACCACACATCCTATCTTACCTTCAATTATACATGCATAAAAAATAAAGCCTATATTGCTGTCAGACCACCAACCATGTACACCATATTCTTTTGCTATTATTCCTATTAATTAACGACGCCGTATTTTTAGCGTAATACCTCTCTCTTGATCCTAGATTTACTCACATCGAAGTTTTAATGTAGACTATTTTTTTTGCCATATTAATTATCAATGGTGGGGATTTTTTATTTCATCCTAGATTTACTCCCAAGTTTTTACGTTCCACTTTCATACCTATCTTCTTCATGCAAAAAATGGTTACAATATAAATTTAATATTTCCAACACTAATTACAACTAACAAGGATGTCAATTCAAATGCAAAAGGTTTTTCTTAACACAAAACATTCCTTTGTTGCTTTCATTGTATAACGCCTCTTGGTGTAACTAACATATCTATATTTTAAAAATATATGTAAAGTACACCGAGAGATATCCTTCTCAAGATGCCTATTTTTAATCAATTGAACCTTAACCCAAATTGAAGCTTAACCCTAACCATAAAGCTATTTGAACCCTAATTGTAACCCTATTTGAAGCTGGTTTGGATTACTAGCTCATAGACAAAGACAAATTCCCTAGAAGAGTGCCTTTCAAGTTTGAAAAAGTGTAGATGGAAAACCCAAAATTTGAAATGGTTCTCACTAACTCCTGGCGCACCCAAATAGTTGATCATCACACTAAGATGTTCATGTTCAATAGAAAGTTAAAATTTATAAAACTTAGATTGAAAGAGTGGAATATCCAAGTCGTTAGAAACCTTTTTAGAGAAAGGATCTCCTTCAAAGTAGAATGGCTAAGATCAAAAAGACCTCTCAAATGGTTTTTCTTACATCCTAATAGAAGAAGAGAGGAATCTCATAGTTCAATTGGATGGTGTCTATAGTTTTGAATAAATCTATTGGAGATAAAAATCAAGAATTAAATGAGTTAAATAAGGTGTAAAACCAAGTTTTTTCATTTAACATGCAAAATGAGAGGGAAAATGATCATAATATGAAGATTGAAGATGCTCATGGATAAAATTCTGATGATCCTAGGTGACACCATCAAGGCTTCCTTGTTTTCCTCTTGGGAAAACATGCCCGTGGATAAAAATGAAGACAAAAAAGAGAAGAAAAGCAAGATCTCTTCTTGGATCATATCCCAACCTTGGATGATGATTCTAAGTTCTAAAGGCTCATTCTTTCTTTTCCAAAATATTTATAATGAGGTCAAGCTTGATATAGTTAGGTTATTTTTAAAAAATATATATTTTATAGCGTCTTTAGAACTACAAAAAAGAAAAATGAATGTCAAGCTTGATTAATATTTTACTTTGATCAAGTTGTGGCCTCAAAAACAATTGAAGGACATTCAACCTTCAGTATTCAATCATAAGGTCCCTACAATACAATGATTTGAGAACTGATATGTTTGAATCTTTGATCAATTTGTGGCCTTAAAAACTAAGTGAAGGATTTTTAGCTTTCGAATGTGCAGGCTTAAATCTTACAACACAATGGTTTGAGATATTAATATTACAATGAACCAAGATATAATACTTTGATCAACTTGTGGCCAGAGAAAAACAAGGGAAAAATTTTCCACTCTAGCATTTAGGCTGAAAGCATATATACAAACACAAGACTCTAAGATATATAATGCAATCATATACTTGAAAACCACATCCAAAATCCTATCTTTTCTCAATCGTAGTCTAACCTATTGCTTTTAGAACATTGATTCCCCAATCACAATCCACCTTACAAGTTACAAGTTGAGGAAGCAGGTAAAGAAGATAAAAATATGAGACTAATACTACAAAGTGTAAATTCTCTCTCATAAGCCGTATGGACTTAAGGCAGATGCATAAGGGAATTTTCCTTCATTTTCAATTACATTTGTGTACTCCCAGATGACCCCTTTTGATCCATAATGCAGAAAATAGGACAAATAAAGGAATATCACTACAGAAAGCCCAAACAACTTTTGTAATGTTCTTAGTCATCCTAGAAGATCAATTCCTACATGTAGGGCTATTTTAAGTAGTGCAAGGTCTGGGTCTTTTAAGAGGAAGCATTATGCTATACTGACCACTTTTCTCTCTCTCACAAAGCAATCCTATATTAACTGAATCTAAAAATGAATACTAGCCTTGCTATTCTCAATATTGCAAATTTTCACAAAAAATCAAGAAAGAAAGGAAGCCATGATAGTAAAGAGGAAATGAAACAAGTCCCAATTCTCACCTCACATTCAGTTTTGAAGTGTTCTCTCTACCCATCCCTCTAGAAATATCCTTTTTCAAGAGAAATCTACAATGAAAGTTGTAGGCATACATATCAGTCATCTGTTTTCATGTAGAATGGGAGCATAAAGTGTAATGAGTGCATGCGCATTAGGGGAATAAAATAGAAAAATAAATAAATTATTCTATCCTAGAATATAATTACAATGTAACAATCTTAAGCCCTTGGTCGCCCCATTCTTGAAACTTGTCCCCACGTCCTCGTGTCTTCCTGTCAAGAAGTTTCGTGGAACTATGGATATAAATAAATAGTTCTAGAAAGAAATTACTCAACAGAAGAATAAAATAGAAAAATAAATAAATTATTCTATCCTAGAATATAATTACAGTGTAACAATCTTAAGCCCTTGGTCACCCCATTCCTAAAACCCATCCCCATGTCCCTATGTCCCCCTATCAAGAGACTCCGCGGAATTGTGGATATAAATAAATAGTTCTAGAAAGAAATTACTCAGCAGGGGGATAAGTCTCGTTTAGATGAGATACTTGAGTGGAAGGTAAATGTTAGGAGTCTAGTTGGAAACATAGTTAAAGTAGTTGGAATTTTAGGTATACATATTTACTAAAGGTCACTGAATAATTAGGGAAGACATCTATTTGCGTATAGTATGAGGATTTTCCTGCTGCTTTCTCTCCAAGTGCTAAATCACTTTTGTTCTCACAAGATCAATTCTACAGACAAAAAAAATAGAGTCAATTTACAAAATCTCAAAGACTATTAGATCAAATTCTAAAATTTCAATTATGATAAATCAATTCCCTCCATATTCCAGCTCTTTTTCCCATTATCAAAATCCAACAAAATATACACTCATTTAATTTCTCTGCGTGTAACTCTGAATTTGTTTTTTAGAGTCCGTGCGTATTGATCTGCGTATTTGATTAACCCACATATTTCATGTCAGGGTATATATATTTACCCTCCCAGCAATAACAATTGCATAATGCAATGTGCAAGCATTTCATCATTTAATCTGTCAGAAAACTAAAGACCAGTCCTCTGAGATTTACATCGATATACATGAAGCTCTAGACATGGTGTATCGTCGATATCAATATATCAATACACTTCTATGTCGAAGTCATATTTGTATGCATATTAGTCTCCCTTGCCAATGCCCTATCTGTTCCTCTCCTTATCTTCAAGTAAAAAGGCTTATAATTTCCCGCATTCCATCCTTTAGATTGATCCAAACCAGTGTGTTGTCTCCTCAATGGAAACACAAAATTGTGAAAACAATTCATAATTTTAGGCTACTATTAATGAACTGAGACTCGGTCTTCTCTCTGCCTGTACTATAATGCTGACATGTATTTCCTTTTATTTGAGGAGGGTTGTCTTTTGAGAGTGTGAGATCCGAGTCTTTCAACATCTGATAATCGCACAGGCTTCAATATGAATTCTTCTACACCTCCTGAAAAATACCTATGTAAAGCCACAAAGCTTAATTGAATCAAGGTTCCTCTTTATGAATATGTCTCATGAATGCTAATAATGTGAACAAACCTCTAAGATAAATACAATGCACAATAACCCTTACCTTCTTGTTTTGGACTCCACATTTTCTGACAACATGATCACTACAAGAATATCCTTCAATGTTGATGACTCCTGTTACATGGAAATTATTCTAGAGAGTAAGAAAAAAGAAACCATTTCATTTTTCATCTTTCCCAAATGAACTTGAAATTTCTCAAGGAGGCTTGAATAATCAAAAATAAAAGAGGGATTGAACGAATACCTTGACTCTCCTATGCAAGTCATAACCACTGAGCCCTGGCATACTATAGTCAGTGACTATCATATTCACCTTAATTTTTTGCATCACAAGACACACATAAAAGGATTTAGTCAAATATAAATGGAACAGAGCAATTCCAAGACACAAACCCATGAATTGTCCCAGGATCTTGGATTCCATGCATACCTCAACATTGAGGCCTTCACAGTCATCTTCCAAACTAAGAAATTCCAGAGCTTTTCTCACACAATCAACACTCGTCACTGCCAACGCCAATAAATGAATTCATTAGAAAACAAAGCATTCTCTAATCCCATCAAAGTCAGTGCCCAAATTTTAGAATGGGTATAAAACATTTTATTTTCCAGTATAAAGAAAAAATTACCTTTATAAGAAGAGTTTCCTGTTGGCGAGTAATTTCTCCCACGTGGTCAAACTTCTAGACTCTTCTGCCACTGACCTCTCACCAACCTACAGATCATTTTCTATGCATGTGATTGTACTGTTTTATATTATGGAAAACTCCAAAGACCTCTATAAATAGAGGCAAATGCAATGTGGTTATTCACTCTTCTCAGAGTCCAGCTCTTGAGAGCTGTTAGAAATATTAGTCTGGTGTTTAATGTATGAGCTACAGCTCAGTAAATTGATGTATTGTTCCATTGTGTTTAATATAAATCTATCTCTGTTCTTCTGTTCCCCTATTTCCTACATGTGGTATCAGAGCTGGTCGATGCAAAGTTGTAGAGGAGGCTGCCGATAATGTTATATGATCGCAGATATTGAAGAGGAGCAGCAGCCATGAAGCGCATTCAACCTTTTTTTTTTCAGTATGCATCAAGGAAAGTCTTAGGCACCGATTGCTCAAGTTTGAAGCAACAAAAGGAAGAAGTATTATATGTCTGTTATAATGTTCAATTGCATATACTACAGTTACATTTATCAGCTCATGTCGAATTCTTATAGCTGAAGCAATCTTATATTTGTTGTAGTAAGATGCTTGCTGACGATAAAGAGAATTATAATTAGAGCTACAACAATAAAAGTAGTAGTGTTTATTCAAAGGTTGTTGTTTTGACAGTAGAAAAGCCACAGGAAGAATTTTCCATTGAAATAGGAGCTGCAGCTCACCAGACAGAAATTACAGTGAATGGCTGAAGAAAAAAAAAGGTGAAGGGTTTCAAGGAATCTATGCAATATCTGAAGGTATAGCCCAAGTTTTACTATTGTTTTTATTTTAAAGATTTGAGCTGATTATTGCATACTGTAAGTAGTTAGAAAAAGAGAAGCCAAAATTATTTAAAGGGGGTGAAGCATGGTTGTTTTCTTTTGTTGTGTCACCAAAGATTTGAAAGTAGATCATAGTTAAATAGAAGATTGCATAGTTGAGTTGTCTGAGGAAAGCAAATTATTATAGAAAAATCAAGTGTACAAGGTGAGTTTAATATTTGTGTTGATGGGAAAAGTAGGTAAAAGAGTGAAAAAGGAGAAATGGGTTTTGGAGGAAGAACTCAAAGAGCTTAAGAAATTTAATCATCAAGTTTCAATAGAAAAGAATGGACAATTAATAATAATTTATGATCTTGAAATCAAATTGGATGAAGTTAAAGTAAAAAATGAAGCATTAGAAGAAAGCTTAAAGCTATTTGATGAGATGAAAGAAAAGATTAAGAAATTAGAAGAGTCTAGAAGTTTGACCACGTGGGAGAAATTACTCGCCAACACTCCCCCCTAATTTCTACCATGAATTTCATTACATTCTCAGTCTCTTTCACTAATGCTGCGACATCTAAATTTTTTGAGATCTAGCGATCAAACCTAGGAAATCCCATGTTGTAGTTGGGATGCTCTAACCATGAGCTCTGGCACATTTGGTTACCAGTCCATCATCGGTTCAAGTGCTCAACACTTGTATTTTCTCAGCACCTCCTATAGAGTCACACTGTTGGTGCTCGGGGATCCTAGTAGGATCTTGACATCTGTCACAAATGGTGACAGGATCACCTCCAAAATCTTGCTTAATTTTCTCCTGACGTTTGTCACAAATGGTGACAAGATCTCCTCAAATTCACCTCCTACATAGTTGCGACCTCTTTGAACAACGATCCTCCTCTTTCCCACGCGTACGGCTGGAACCATGAACAACAATCTCCCTTAGCAATGTGTGATCCGCACGTAATGCTTTACTATGGTCTCCTCTGATCCTTGCTTCAGTTCTGCGAATCCCTTCCAACTCCTTCACGGGTCAGCAATTCCACCTCTCCTTTCACCATATGCCTTTTACAATCTTTCAGCCTTCAACGTTGACTCCAATTGGACGACAACTTTGTGATCTCCTTTTACAGCTACAACTTCCTCATAATGGTTTAAAAAAAATAGCAACGCCATGGTAGTGCTTTTATCAGAGTACTTTTGCAGCTCCATGTCTCATGACTTTATCTTTGGCTTATTTAGATCTGCGATCTCCAACAGCATCCAACACTGGCAGTTTCTCTACAGCTACGGCTTGGCGATACACACTTTTTCTGTAGCGTTCCTCTCAGACTTCAAACACTTTTACAGCTTCAGAAACATGCGCTCCCAATCTTCTGACATTACCTAAGTGTTTTTTTCTTAAAAGTAGTGGCCTGCAATCTTCAAACTAGAAGACTCCCTCAGATCTCACTAGGCTCTGATACCACATGTAGGAAATAGGGGAGAGGACATAGCAAACTAAAATGAAAAACATAGATTATATTAGATAATCAAAACACATTACATTGATTCTTACAAACACCTTATGAGTTGTTTCTCATTCTAAACATACTATCATTATAACTTGGAGCTTCTGCTCCTTCACAAACATACAACCATACAACTTCTGACTCCTTACAGCTTTGCAGAGCTGGACTCCATTTGGGAGTGAATAACCACATTGCATCCGCCTCTATTTATAGAGGTCTTTGGAGTTTTCTAGAATATAGAATAGTAAAATCACATGCATGGTATGGAGGTCGGTGGCAGAAAAAGTCTAGAAGTTTGATCACGTGGGAGAAATTATTCACCAATACTCGCCCCTAATTTCTACAACAAATTCTCATTACAATCTCAATTTCTTTCACTTGGCGTCTTCTATTATTTCTACATGACAACCTTCAAGACACGGGTTCTTCTTGGCTATGAGCCTCTTGCGAATCTCCCCTTAACTGCTACAATAGTTTTTCCTTGCCACCAACCATTCACTGACCAATAGTCAATCTAGAAACTTCCCACCACTGACTTCCTTTGACGCATGTGGTTTCTAGATTGTTCTACAAACCTCTATTAATAGAGGAAGATGTATTCATTTTATTTAAGCAATAGAAATTGCTTCCTCTGTCCACCATCAAGTGGTAGTAGAGCTGTTAGTTTGTGGTCATCTGAAACCACCCCTGTTAGTTTGTGGTCATCTGAAACCACACCACCTGCGTGTGAGATGATGTATGTCTGTCCAAAGTTTAATGAGTTTGTAATGGTGTTATGTTGGGAAGAGCCGAAGCTCTCATAGTCTGTAGAAGTGTTTCATTTGATATATATGAAATATCATTATTTCTGTTTATTTCTCTATTTTCTCTCCCTTTTAAATCCAAGAAGTGGTATCAAAGCCATGTCGGTCATGTCCACTGGGAGTATAGGAAATCTATTCTATTAAAAGGAGCAAAAACTGTTTGAGAAAAAGTCCATGAACTGTGAAGTGCCTTGCAAATAGAAAAAGGAATCACTATTAGCATATTGCCCAATGTTGTTGCCATCCAAGGTGAGAGCAATGTAGTGCAGCAACATGTGTTAGGAGAAATTGTGTGTTCTACATCTGTGTGTTTCTGAATCTGTGTGTAGAAATGTGTTTCCCTGTTTGATCCATGTTCATCCACCTCCAACAAATTGGTATAAGAGCTGGTCGATGCAAAGTTGCAGAGGAGGCTGCCGATAATGATATATGATTGCAGTTATTGAAGAGGAGCAGTAGCCGTGAAGTGCATTCAACCTTGTTTTTTCAGTATGCAGCAAGGAAAGTCTCAGGTGCCGATTGCTCAGGTTTGAAGCAGCAAAAGGAAGAAGTATTATATGTCTATTATAATGTTTAGTTGCATATACTACAGTTACATTTATCAGCTCATATCGAATTCTTATAGCTGAAGCAATCTTATATTTGTTGTAGTAAGATGCTTGCTGACGATAAAGAGAATTATAATTAGAGCTACAACAATAAAAGTGGTGTGTTTGTTCAAAGGTTGTTGTTTTGATAGTAGAAAAGCCACAGGAAGAATTTTCCATTGAAATAGGAGCTACAGCTCACCAGACAGAAATTACAGTGAATGGCTAAAGAAAAAAAAAGGTGAAGGGTTTCAAGGAATCTATGCAATATCTGAAGGTATAGCCCAAGTTTTACTATTGTTTTTATTTTGAAGATTTGAGCTGATTATTGCATACTATAAGTAGTTAGAAAAAGAGAAGCCAAAATTATTTAAAGGGGGTGAAGCATGGTTGTTTTCTTTTGTTGTGTCACCAAAGATTTGAAAGTAGATCACAGTTAAATAGAAGATTGCATGGTTGAGTTTTTTGAGGAAAGAAAATTGTTATAGCTTCTTAGATTTAAAAGGGAGAGAAAATAGAGAAATAAACATAAATACTGATATTTCATATATATCAAATGAAACACTTCTATAGACTATGAGAGCTTCGGCTCTTCCCAACATAACACCATTACAGACTCATTAAAATTTGGACAGACATACATCATCTCACACACAGGTGGTGTGGTTTCAGATGACCACAAACTAACAGGGGTGGTTTTAGATGACCACAAACTAATAGCTCTGCTACCAATTAATGGTGGACAGAGGAAGCAATTTCTATTGCTTAAATAAAATGAATACATCTGCCTCTATTAATAGAGGTTTGTAGAACAATCTAGAAACCACATGCGTCAAAGGAAGTTAGTGGTGGGAAGTTTCTAGATTGACTGTTGGTCAGTGAATGGTTGGTGGCAGAAGAGTCTAGAAGTTTCTCTTCTAGAAGTTTGACCATGTGGGAGAAATTATTCACCAACACTCCCTCCTAATTTCTACCACAAATGCTTCAGCATCTTCATTCGTCAAACTTTGTCTTCGCCTTAATGTCATTTCCAAATGATCTTCAGATCTTTCAATCTTCAAATAACTTTCTCCATTATCAGAAATACTCATTTTGGTGCTACTGCACTTTGTTGTTGCTACAGTGATATTGCGATTTCAACGACCTCTTTTCTACGATCTGCCTTCTTCCTCCACGATCTACTTTAAAATATTTATCCGACGATTAACAAGGTAGTGACTCACTTCAACCTACCAAGCGATCTCAAAAACATCACAATCTGCAATCTCATTCAGGCTGCGACCTTCTACACTTTCAGATCCTTTCTCAATGATCTCAAATCCTTGCAGGTAGCGGTTCATTCTCCATCAATGTTCACTTTTCAAATAATGATGTCTTTACTACTTCACATCTACATTCCATTTGCTTTCAAAAATCTTCAGACTTTAGGTGGCTGTAATGATGGATTTAGCTTTAAAACAAACAGTTTTTGGTAGCTCCTTGAAACCCTTTGTATCGGCTTCACTTGGCTGTGAACTCCTTCCTGAAACTGTAATTACCAACAAATAATGACCAGCAACTTTCGATGGAGGATGCGTGCGGACTCCTCTTTGGTTTGTGATAGCTACAAACTCCCTAATCTTTTTGACAGAGCAATAAATTGAGATTTATTTGTCACAATTCCTCACACGATCTTCTAAGCTCTCACCTTAGACGACAACAACATTGGACAATATGCTAATAGTGATTCCTTCTTGTATTTGTAGGGCACTTCACACTTCATGGACTTTTTCTCAAATGGTTTTTGCTCCTTTTAACATAATAGATTTCTTATACTCCCAGTGGACATGACCGACATGGCTCTGATACCACTTTGTTGGAGGTGGATGGAGTTTAAACAGACACACAAATATAAAACACAACGATTTCCCAACGTGCTGCTGCACAAACTGATTTGTATTGATTTCCAAATGCTTTTCCCCACTACTGCGATAGTCATTCAAACTTTGATTATTAGAACTTCAAATTAGAAGTTTCTGCACTTTCTATAGCTTTCTATTTTTCTTGATGTCTTACAAGACCATGACATTTCAAGCCTTCAAACCTTCCTTGATTTCTATCATCTTTGACATATGAACATCTATACAACATTTTCAACATGTTTGTAATCTTTTTCCAACTTGATCCATAATTCCATCCACAATCCATTTTCATACAACCTTCCATAGAATCTTTCTTTGATGCATTGTTCCAACATTTCTTTTCACAATGATTTTTCAAACTACACACACTGCAAGGGTGTAAGTCCCAACATTTATCTTTTGTATGCCCTTTCCTATTACAATGTGAATAGTGCACATATTGCTTTTGTTGAACAAACTTGTTTGTACTTGTATCATTTCCTTTACCTACAATGTATCCAAGACCTTCAAATTTTGGCCTCAGAACTAGTTCTATTGGCTCCTTCATTCCTTGTCTGTGTTTTCCTAGTCCTTGTCCTTTATATCCCATTTTCTTCATTATTTTCAAACCCACATTATTTTCATCACAATTAACATGATTTGAAAACACATTATCATCTTTATCTTTGCATTCTTCATCAATAAGAACTTTAGCTACACCACACAAACCAACTGATTCATCAACTAAACTACACAAGTCTTTAGTATCACATACAACTGGTTTTGACTTGAGACATTTATTTTCTTCTTTCAATTTTATTATTTCCTCCTTTTGTAAAAAAATTTCTTTTTCTAACAACTTTAACTTTTCTTCTAAACTTGCATTCATTTTCTTGACCTTATAAAATAATTTTAATTTTTCTTCTAGTTCCTCATTCTTTGCTTTAACATTCCTCAATTCAATTTCAAGATCACACATTTTTATCACTTGTCCAGTTTTTTCAATTGAAACCTTTTTAAAATCTTTTGAGACTTCAGAATTTTGTTTCTTAACTTCTAACAATTCCTCCTCCAAAAAATCTCTCTTTCTTTACCCTTTTACCAACTTTTCCCATAAAAAAAAATAACTTAAACTCACTTTATACACTTGATTGTTCTCTCAATACAATGATTTATGTTTCCTTCAACAACTACACATGCCTTCAACCTTTCCACAATTTCAATATCTATAATCTCTTTTTTTCATCGGCTTGATTATTTTAAGTCTTGTATACTTTTAAATTTGCAAGCCAATTTGTAACATCATATGGCACCAGTAAAACATGTAACCATCACCCATTATGAACTAGAACCATAGATTTAAATATTTCCCTATAAAAATACTTCAATATAACCCGCCAAACTTCTTTACTCAACAATATTTAAGCAAAGCCCTTAGTTAACTGTAAAAATAGAACTTTGATAAATAACCCTTACAGATCTACTAGCGGCTTCAATATGTAGTGGCACCTTTAGATCTATGAAAAATTCGTTCTTTGAAATTGGCTACGTCCTTCAGAGCTGCAACTCCTAGTAGTGACTTTACACCTTAGTGGTTGCAGGTTTATGCCTGGTGCCTCCTTTGCAATAGCCTATGATGAGCTTTGACTGAGCCTGGGGTTTCCTTTAAGTCTGCTTCAATCTCCTCCAGTGGATGGCTTCAACTTGCTTCAATGATCTGCACACTTGGCTTTTGACCCAGCTAGCTGCTTCTCTACTCTCCCTTGGATGGTTGAAGAAGGCTTTTATTTGTTGTATAATCCAAGTTACTAAATGCGTATCTTATTACTTTGCTTGCTGCTCAAGTTAACTCTATAGATGAAGGCTCTCTATATATTGTTGAATCTGTGTTTTTTGTATTTACTCTCTAGTAGAGTCTGGCTCTCAAGAGCTGTAAGGAAATGGTAGTCTAAATGTAAGTCTGAATATAATGATGTTTATTGTATGAGTTGCAGCTCAATAGATCAGTGTAATGTTTTATTGTTTCATTTTGTTTAATATAAATCTATCTCTGTTCTGCTACTATTTGAAGTGTTCAAATTTGAGGAAGAAGGCGTCATTGTTCAATGAGTAGAATCTAATCTGTAGTTTATGAAGTTTAAAGTAGTCATAGAAGCCTGAATAACTTCTAGAAGGTTGAAAGATTGTAAAAGGCATATGGTGAAAGGAGAGGTGGAATCGCTGACCCGTGAAGGAGTTGGAAGGGATTCACAGAACTGAAGCAAGGATCGGAGGAGACCATAGTAAAGCATTACATGTAGATCACACATTGCTAAGGGAGATTTCTGTTCATGGTTCTAGCCGTACGCATGGGAAAGAGGAGGATTGTTGTTCAAAGAGGCCGCAACTATGTAGGAGGTGAATTTGAGGAGATCCTGTCACCATTTGTGACAGACGTTAGGAGAAAATTAAGCAAGATTTTGGAGGTGATCCTATCACCAATTGTGACAGATGTCAAGAGCCTACTAGGATCCCCGAGCACCAACAGTGTGACTCTATAGGAGGTGCTGAGAAAATACAAGTGTTGAGCACCTGAACCGACGATGGACTGGTAACCAAATGTGCCAGAGCTCGTGGTTAGAGCATCCCAACTACAACATGGGATTTCCTAGGTTCGATCGCTAGATCTCAAAGATTTTAGATGCTGCAGTATTAGTGAAAGAGACTGAGAATGTAATGAAATTCATGGTAGAAATTAGGGGGGAGTGTTGGCAAGTAATTTCTCCCACGTGGTCAAACATTTAGACTCTTCTGCCACTGACCTCTCACCGACCTGCAGATCATTTTCTATGCATGTGATTGTACTATTCTGTATTGTGGAAAACTCCAAATACCTCTATAAATAGAGGCAGATGCAATGTGGTTATTCACTCTTCTTAGAGTCCAGCTCTGCAGAGTTAGAAATTTTAGTCTGGTGTTTAATGTATGAGTTGCAACTCAGTAAATCGATGTATTGTTCCATTGTGTTTAATACAAATCTATCTCTGTTCTACTGTTCCCCTGTTTCCTACATTTCCTAAGAGGTGTTCGATGATTTTTCTATCCATAAGACTGCCATCAACATAGAATTCAGATGCACTGACCTCCTTGTGATTCCACCCCATTTCCCCTTCAAAAGCTAGAAAACCCCAAATTCCAATCATAATGAGAGATTCTAAGGCTAAATCCATCTACAAACATTAACTTAAATTATGAATTTCTCCCTTCAAATAAAACCTCAAATATTGTCTTGGTAATGATGCTTTGATCGGTGTCGATATTGGCATGGTGTGTTGGTTTAATGGTGGCATTGTTGTTCTTACCACCAAGGTTCAAACCCCGTTGGGGTGGTATTGTTGAATGGTTGTATCCCGTTCATAGCTCCAGTCAAAAGCATTTACCCCTTGAATAAAAAATGATGCTTTGATCGGTGGCAGATCTATAAATTCAGTAAAATGCAGATCTATAAATTCAGTAAAATTCATTCTTCAGTGTTTTATTTGATGAAATTTTGAAAGGGAATAAATGAATTGCTCTTCCCTCCTTCAACAACAATATATCTATTCGAATAAAACCAGTTTGCGTGAGAGGAAAACAAAGGTTAAATAGGAGAAACAGTTTGCATGCCAATGCCACTCTCCACTACCTTATCACCATGATAAGGTATAAACAATCTATTCAATAAATTTAATATTTTCATTTTTTATATGTATATATTTTATTTAAATTTTTTAATTTACGGGAGCAAAAGAGCACATGACTTCCACCTGCTTGCATTTTCAATACAATTTTAGAAACTTTACAAAGAATATTCTTTGAATGTTTTCACTATATAATGTCTCTTTATTCTTTGAATGTTTTCACTGTATAATGCCTCTCGACATAATTAACTGAATGCGATAGTACTAATAATGTAAACACTTGAATAAATATAATAGTTTAATATTGATATATTCTAGATGGATATATTTAAGATTATGTTAGTCTTTTGATATTTTAAATATTTTAATTTTAATCTCTTTAGATGATTTTTATTTGAAATATTTTGAATGTATTCAACTATTGATTTTATTTTTTTTTTAATTCATTTTATTCAAAGAATTTATATTAAGAAAAGTTAAAAATTAAAGCATTTACCTAAAATCTTATACATTAAAGATTTGTTTTTTTTAAATATAAAATGAATATAATTTTTTTGAATAAAATGTTTTTTTAGTTTTTTTAGAATAAATTTTAAATCTTTAATGTATAATATTTTAGGTAAGTATTTTAATTTTTAATTTTATTCTAAAAAAATTAAACAAAACATTTTATTCAAATAATTTATATTAAAAAGAAATATGATATAACATATTAACTTCTTTATTAAAAGATTAATAATTTATAATAAAAATATATATTTTTTAATTTCATATTTTGAAGTTAAAAATCAAAACATTTACCTAAAATCTTATACATAAGATTTAAAATTTTATTCAAAAAAATTAACCAAACATGATATTCAAAAAATTATATTCATTTTATATTAAAAAGGTTTAAAATTTAAAGATTTATTTAAAAGAATCTATATTCATTTTATATTAAAAAAGTTTAAAATTTTATATATTAAATATTTAAAATTTTGTTAAAAAATTTGAACATCATAATCATAATAGATTTTAAAATTATAAATTAAAACTTATTTTTATCAAAATTTCTAATATTAATTTATATTAAAGTACCAAAATCTTAATATTTAAATTTTAAAATAATTTAATAGAAACAAATTTTTTTTAAAGTGTAAATATTTTTATACTAATTTTTTTTTATGCATTTTACATTAAAATAAAACTTCAAAATTTTTATTTAATTTTATTAATATTTTAATATAAAAATTTAATTAAGTTTTATTAATATTTTAAGTAATGATATGAGATTTTCACAATCCATATTGAATGTAATTATGTTTGCTTCTGAATTTGATTGTATGCAAGTTTTTTCATCAAATCGAGAAGCAACATAATTAAATTCAATATTTTAAATATTTTTATAATTTTAAAATTATAATTAAATATTCAAATTTTACATAAAATAAATAAATAAATATAATATATTTAATTAGAAACAAAATTAAAATACAATCTTTATCTTTTAAAATAACTTTGATTTGATAATACATTGATTTGATATTAAAACACCTAGGCGTCACTGCAGTGCAGAAGATAAGGAAAAATTTGCACGAAACTGCCGAGGGATCAATGCCATGCATCATGCGGGGTGCATTTTTGGGGCTGGATAGCCAGCGCCAATTCCTGGTATGGTTTAAAAATTTCTCCCTTATGATGAATGTGGGAAAAAAATGAAAGATCAGAGAAGAAACGCAAGGTGAAAGACTCCTAAATTTGGATGGTTCAAACTAAATATTGATGGGGCCACATGTGGTAACCTTGATCCCTCTAGTGTAAGTTGTATCATTAGCAATTGGGAGAGCAAAGTCTCAGGGAGGTTGGCATCTCCTCTACCACGAGGAACCAACAATGTAGTTGAGTTTCAGGCTTTGATCTTGGGTCTCAAACTGTGCTTGGAGCTGAAGATAGAAAAGGTTGAAATAGAAAGGGATTCGGCTTTGGTCATCAATGCTCTTAGGCAAGTGCAAAACTGGAAGTTATAGGCCATGCTAGATTTGGCACAAGAAACTTCATCGTTGATCATTGTTTTAAGGAGTGCAATGGAGAGGCAGATAGTTTGGTGAAGTTGGGGGTTGATGGCTCCTCTTTGAAAGATTTGAATTCCGATGCCCATAGGGTCCTCCACAGTATTTCTCAAGGAGGTGTTGCTAAAATGTCTGGGCTTGTATGTTCAGGCAGGGTAATATTTCTTCTATGGGAGTTGGGCTTTATCGTTGCGAACAGAGTCCTGTTTTTTTTTGGCGCTCAATGGTTAACCCTTTGTTTGCTTTCCACATCATTAATGTGGAAAGGGACTTCAGTTCTCGAGCAAATTTTTTTGAAGAAATTCTAGGATAATCAAAACTTCAGTGGGAGAAATTGTCATGTGGAACAAATGCATATTTTAAAGCTTTTCCCTAGGAAACTCATCAATCAAAGTAGTTTTAATTTCTCACACGAGCGGACTCTCCATGAGCTCACTCAGAGGGCCAAACTCTCTGATAGGAGTACGAATGGTTAGATGGCGTCTTGCATTTATGGCTGGCTCATGGGAAAATTTATTAAATTGGAAAGGATTGTTCTTCCAATTTATCTTTTTGAATGTGTTGAAGCGATGGTGATAATGGATAATCCTATCAGGTTATCCTCCTCTCACAAGCAAGTTGTGTTTCTCAGTAGGATAACTAACCACAAGCTGAAGAAGATTTTGAAGTTGGATGAACCGTGGGTTTTGGAGGTGGTAAAACTAGTTTTAGGGGAGAATTACATTGAATCTAGCGACATCTATCGTGTAAATTATGATATTGCTTCTCATTTCAATGTCGCTCTTCTAGATATTCAACTACCAAAATCCATGGTACTAGATATGGCAAGAAATTTGTTTATGGCTGAACTGCTCATGGGTGTCGAAGACATGGTGGTTCTGGCTCAGCTCGGTGCGGGCATTCCATGTCTTGGGGAGCTCTACCATATTCTGGAACCGAGACGGAATCCAAAGCGCTACTCCTTCCTTTTGGACGTTAAGGGGGAGGACCTATGGTGCCACAAAGGTGGGGTTTTTCATGGTGTAGACTTCCTCAAACACATCTTGCACTATGAACCAAGTGGTGACTTCAAATGGGTCAAGGATTTTATGGAATACCTGAGAAATAAGTTCGTGTTTCTCGTCGAACCTCGAAATGTGTTGGGTTATAGTTCTTTTTTGACAAGGTTAGCTCTTTAATGTTTGCTTTTCCTCTATGGTTTTGGCTCCTTCCCTTTGTGTTCTCCGGATTTTCAGAGCATATTGCTAAACATTCTTTCCCTAGCATATTTTGGTCTTTCATGGTGTTTCAAGGGATGTTTGGTTTTGGTCCGAGAGGTTAAAGTTTTGTGGATATGCAAGATAGTGGATTTTTTGTGCTGAGAGAATAGATAACACTTCTCTGGAATGTAATGCAATGTAATGATCCTACTGGATCGCACCCTTCAAGATGTAATATTCTCTTTTAAATTAATAATATAATTGCTTACATATAAAAAAAAACTATTCTACCTCAAACATTGTTAATTATAAAATTTATTCCTCAATCAAACCCCATTTGCATAACTTTCAATAAATATCGTACAATATGAATCATTTATTTGAGAGCTCTCTAGCTCATTCTTTTTCATATATATGGTATTTTTACAATGCATGAAATTATATCACAATTTATAAAGATTTTTAAAATTTTAATTTAGTGTAGGCAATTGCTATTTGCTTCTATTTGTTTATTCACAAATCACACAAATCTGATTCGAATACAAATATTTAAGCTCCATAGAATTAAGTAAAATTTCCTAGCTCAAACCATATGAGTGAAATTATTCTATCAAGGTATCAAATCTAAAAATTAATATGAAATAAGAAATTAATCTGAATATTTGCTACTCTACAAATCAAATCTAAGCACAGGCATATTCATTTGTCAAGTCATCGCCTTTGAGATGGAGGTCACATATCAAAACTTCAATGGAAATAAATATGAACAATGGTGGAAATCTCAACTTGGACCCAAGACAAATTTAAAAATGTGAGAAAAAGTGAATTTAAAAATGTGAGAAAAGTGATTTAAAAGTTCATGTCGAGTTCACCATTATGTGTATGCTGAAAACTAAAAAAGCTAAATGATTTAATCTATAAATCCAAAATCAAGATTTCAACATATCATCAATAAAACCTTTCTTAAATGAAAACACATGCAAAACCCAAAACATATGCATTCAAAAGAAAATCATCTCCATTATTTTCCTTATTCACTATGATCTTGGTTTATGCATTTGATGCTCTTAGATTTTTTATGAGCACAAGTGCAACAAGAAGCTGTGATGAATAAAAGAGAGGATTGATCAAAATGGAATGTATGTTTTTTTGGTGAGAAGAAAGAGATTTTATAGATGAGTTTGAATGGGGCGAATTGAGTTATGGGAGAGATGTGGGATAAAAGACTAAAGTGGACAAATGCATATTGAAATTAATTGAAATTGATTGACATGAGAGAGATAAATGAGATGATTTATGATATGATGTAGGTTTAGAATTATATTTAAAATGGATTTTCAAACTAATGGATGAATGCTTAAATGAATTAAATGGATTAAATGATTACATGATTTTATGTTGATTTTATGTATTTAAATTATTTAATGAAATATGTAAATGGATAAAGGTTCATGTATGAATATTCTAATGATTGATGCAAAATGGAGTAATATGAAATGGATAACTAACTGATTATGCAAATGGATAAATTATTGACTATGTGGATGGATAAATGCAAATATAAGTAAATTTTTATAATATGGATAAATGCTTATAAATGCATTGATGAATGAATAGAAGAAAGTATTTAAATTGATTAATTAAACATATAATAATATCCATTTAATTACTAAACAAAAAATAGGACGATTGTGAGGACAACTTTTGAGTGTCTACAAATGTTATATTCAATAATCAAATGGTTATAAGGCATTTGTAGAGTTAATCTTTATATGAATATCACCAACAAAAGAGAAGCAATTTTGACAACATAATAATACCTACAAGAGTCACTATGATACTTCCATCTCAACTAACCAATTAATAGAACAATACATAAAACTATTAAATAATAATTATGGAGCTATGAGTTAAAACGATCTTTAGTAGAAAAACCAACACCCAAATCCTAAGAGAGTCCATAGGCTGAAAATAACACATTCCTTACGCTTGCTATAAGCTCATCATTATCCATCTACCATTTTGAACATTCATTTTTGGCTCCATCATTACCATTCAAAGATGTTTTGTGACATGCCATAACATGCATAATAAATTGGTTAAAAAATATCTCCCTCTTACATCTCTCTTATGCATGAGAGATGCTCTTACATTTCTAATTTGAGAGGCTCAACTTCCAATCTAAAGAGAAAATTGAATTCAAAATTTTGATTGATGGTTTCAAAGAGATCTATGTTGTTGCAACCAACTTGTTCTAGATTCATTTTTCAACACCATAATCAACCTCTTAAATCTTAAAAATTATATTTATTTTATTTTTAAAATTAGAATACAGGTTTCAAATCTAAAATATCTTCCATTATTTTGATTAGATAAGCCTTTAATAAAATTGAATAGAGATATAATGATGAATCAAATCTTGTTAAACTAAAGATGAGGCACAAAATTGAATCCACCTAAATAGGAATTGCCCCCCCCCCCCCTCCACTTTGAAAATCATTAGCAACATCTCATAGACAAAAAAAAATTGACTTAAAAAACTTTGATGGAAATAAACAAAAAAAATTAATGGTTTGCGTTTGACTAAAACACTCTAATAGGGGAGAGGGGCCAATAGTCATGCTGGGTCAAATAGTCGTACAATCAATTGTGACTATAATACCCAGTCTTACCACATGTTTATAGTATATATTGTAAATAAATAGTCCAAATGTAAATAAAAAATAACCAAATGTTGATCAAAAGTGGACCCATACTTGAACACATGAGAACCTCTAAATGTTCAAATAAAATATCATAACTATCTACTATAAGTGTGACATTTAAAAAATAAAATGCTCATTTAATAAAATAAGACACTCATTTAAACAAGTATTGTTATCATAGTGAAAAAATATTGTTCTTATGTGTACAATTATTGGGGTAGCAATGTACAAGCATTGGAGTATTTTATATTAATAGTTTTTCCTATCACAAATATGAAAGGTGAGCACAATAGGGGAGAGGACCCACTCCTTGAGCATGTTTCAATAGTTATGATAGTAGTTATTTATATAATGTCCAATATTTTTATCAATATTGGACCAATAGTTGTGACTTTAAAGTTGTTAGTGTTGATGATGACTACCCATAATTAAACAAAATGTATTCCTTTGATCTAAAATGCAACCAATCATGTGATTCCACATCAGTACTCAATAAAACATGTTGTGAATGCACAAGTATCGGTCTCACTTTTTTTTGGGTCTTTTTGGACACCTTCACAAAAAACATGTTGATGTGGCTCTTTAGTTATAAGCAAGGGACTTGCCAAGTAAGCTACTGTAAAAAATTGGGAGTGATTTGAAATTTCCATGTAGGATAATTAGAAGCACAAAGTTAGGGTGCACAACTATTGGATCCTCTCCCCTAAATACCATGTATTTTCCCATTAAATGTGAAAGATTTTCAAAAAGTTTTATTGTTCAACTATTGGTCCATTTTTGTTTGATATAAGTTGTATTTTAAATAATTATGTTCTGTTTTGACAACAACAAATAGTTTTTTTGTGTTCAACTATTGGTCCATATGTGTTGTAGAGATATCATATGGTTACCAATAGGTATTTGGTCCATTTAGTTGCATATTAATTTTATTTTAAATAAAAATATGATATTTCACAAGTAATAAATGGTATTTTTTGTTCAACAACCGGGTCCATGATTAAGTTTTGGTCAAATCTTTAAAAAGTCAAATTTTAGACACTTCTCAATAGATGTGTTGATGTGGCAAGTTGCATGATGAGTCACACCTCCAAACCTTAGTTATAAATAGATAAGAGGCTAGTCCACATTTCAGCCTTCCATAGGAGGTCACACGTCCATCACAAAAAAAATAAAAAAATCCAAAAATGTAGTAATCTTAAAAAAAGAATATTGATTCAAAATTCTTTTCTAAAAATGAAAAAAATAGAATATAACATAATACATATTTGAAAATTTATGAATCTTAAAACACAAAATATTTCTTCAAAATTCTTTTCTACAAATAAAAAAAAGATATAATATAATATACTATATTACATATTCGAAAATTTAAAAATCTTAAAAAACATATTTTTTCTAAAAATTAAAAAAAATATAATATATTATACTAGATAATAATATAATACATATTATATATTACAATAATTAAGAAATCTTAAAAAAAAAATCTCTTTAAAATTCTTTTCTAAAAATTAAAAATTAAAAATAATAAATCTAAAATCTTAAAACAAAGCTATATTTGTAATAATATATTATATTATTATAAAAAAGCAAAAAGCAAACAAGTTGCAAAGAGATAAGAGCTTAAAAAACATTATCCCGAAGACCTGCATATTTAAATTCTAGGATATTTATTATGGATTAAAAAATGCCAATTGGGGTTAGAGATTAGGAACACGATTAAAAATGGGACCCACTCTTTACCCTATAAATTTAGGGTTTAGAGGGCCACACTTTTCCACACACATGCCCAACTTCAGGGTTTAAATTTAGGGTTTCGCCTTTCTACTTACGAACTATTCAGCATTCTTGTGGCGGTTTCGTATTTTCAGAAGATTTTTTTTTGTTGCCATGGCGGAGAAAAATGCACGAGCTCGTGGGCTCCTCGATTCATTTGAGCTTCATAGTGGCATTCTCGTCGACTCGTTCGAGCTTCAGAATCGCAGGCTCTTAGATTTGTACGAGCATCAGAATCGTAGGTTACTTGATTTGTTCGAGCTTTATTCCTTCGAGTTTCAGGATCGCCTGTTCCTCGATTCGTTTGAGTTTCAGCCTCGCGTGTTCCTCGACTCGTTCAAATTTCAAGGTCGCCGAAATGGAAGGTTTCTCGATTCGTTCGAACCTCGTAATCGCGTGTCTCCCGATTCGTTTGAGTTTCAGCCTCGCGTGTTCCTCGATTCGTTCAAATTTCAAGGTCGCCGGAATCGGAGGTTCCTCGATTCGTTCGAACGTCACCCTCGCATGTTCCTCGATTCGTTCAAATTTCAGAATCGGAGGTTCCTCGATTCATTCGAACCTCATAATCGCATGTTTCTCGATTCTTTGAAGCTTCCGGATCGCGGGTTCTTCAATTCGTCCAAGCTTCAGAATCGCCGACTCCTCAATTTGTTCGAACTTCTGAATCGCGTGCTCCTCAATTTGTTCGAACTTCAGAATCGCCTGCTCGTCCAGTCATCCGAGCTTCAGGATCATGGGCTCCTCGATTTGTACGAGCTTCAGTTGCACAAGCTATTAAGTTTGTTTGAGGGAGGGCATGGGTGCGTAAGCGACGTTCACCCTAGCGAGGCTAACGAACACGGCAAATAGAAGGGGCTAATGGGCAAGATCAAGCTGAAGCATGCTTCACACCGTAAAGAAGAATAAAGGATATCTTTATTATATAACCAGTTCCCGTATTTTGAAGATGATAGCAGTTGAGGGTCGTTTTGTGTTTAAGTAGATCTGGAGCGTATGTAACTTCAATAATCTGGAAAATTGGGAATTATTTAAGGTTTCTATATTATCAGATTTTATTGCCAGGGTTTGAGCACATTCATAACTGTAATTTTTGTATCCATATTATTGGCAATGTTTGAACATAACTGTTAGGGTTTTTATATCTATAGGCTTTCTCAACAAATTTTGGACCAGCCACTTAATTTGTGACTATTGTATTTGTAGGGTTTGACTTCATTATTTAATGATAATTCTTTAATTTTGAATAACTAAATAAAAACACTTGTAAAATCATGATGATTTTGGAAGACAGGTTTCTGATCTACTTTAAAGAATATTTATTCGAGTAGTTTAACCATTAAATAATTTAATAATCTGAACATACCTAAGATTTTTCTTATAACCTTGTTCCTATTAAACACAACCAACATAACCATCATAAATTGATAAAAAAAAAAAACAAATATAACAAAAAAAAAATTGAAATACATTTTCTTAGGCTTTGAGAAAACATAAGAATATATTCACATGTCAAATAATAGTTTAATATTTTTCTCTAAATATTTTGTGAAAATTCTATTGCAAAACCAAAATAAGATTATTGTATTTCTGTTTCTAACAGTTATTTTCATACTTATTTCCAAAAATTGTGGGATCACATAAAATGTAACCATATTTGTTGGATGCCAATAGCATGTTTGGACAGTAGCACTGTGCTCAAGCATCTTACATCATTAAAAAAGTTTCCAGAAGAGATATCCTTTTATTACGCCTAAGGCATCTCTTCTATGAGCTTTAACGAGCTCGTTTTGCCTATGGACGGTGGACAATCGCACATAGGGCTGGCAAGAATGTTACTATTTTTCAAGGGTTTTATCGGTCCCAGTTGAATTTCCCTTTTACAAACATTTTTAAAAACATTTTCACTTCTAATTAAAAACAGTTTTAAATTAAATAATATTTAATATAATATAAATTATAATATTCATATAATAAACATTTTATTTAAAATAATATTATATATTTATTGTAGAAATTATTTAATATAAATATAATACATTTATATATATTACATATTAAATTATAATATAATAAAATTATATTTATTATTATATATAATTTTCCATATAATATACATTGAAAAAATATTATATATTATTATTCATATAATATAAATTATTAAATAAGTAGACATCACATTATATATAATATAATTACATTTATTATTATATATAAAATTTGATATGATATAAATTGTATCATTATAAAAAATTATAATTAAATAATAAATATATAAAAATATCAAATTTAATATAATAGTTTTTCAAAATATATTTACTAATTTAGATTCTATTAAATATTATATATTACTAAATATGCATTTTGATATGATATAAATTGTATCATTCTAAATAAATATATAATTAAATAATAAATATATATAAATATCAAATATATTAATATAATAATTTTTCAAAATATATTTACTAATTTAGATTCTTATTAAATATTCTATATTACTAAATATAAATATATTGTATATTATATTTATAAAATAAACATAATTGAATAATAAGTATATAAATATTAATCATATATATTTAAATAATAAATATATAGTTTTATCATACAATATTTTTTAAAAATATTTTTAATAATTTAGATTATATTAAATATTAGATAATAATAAACATAAATATTATATTTTTTATTTATAAAATGAATATATTTGCATAAATAAATATTTATATATTACTAAATATTCATTTTGATATGATATAAATTGTATCATTATAAATAAATATATAATTAAATAATAAATATATATATATATCAAATATATTAATATAATAATTTTTTAAAATATATTTACTAATTTAGATTCTATTAAATATTATATATTACTAAATATAAATATATTGTATATTATGTTTATAAAATAAACATAATTTTTGTATTAATAATAGAGAAATGAAATTACATAGCGACATAGGTTAAGCGTGTCAGCTTATGTCACATCTGAAAGAGTATCACAATTTGTAATCAACATTGTAACATGAACAAGAGCATTAATTTCAGACTATAACATGGGAGCAGCTATAGCATATCAGCATTAGAATAATTTCAAACTATAACATGGGAGCAACTATAGCATATCAACATTAGAATACAATTAGGAAATGATAGGGACATATTAAGGGTTGGTGTCTTCCATCTCTTGAGCATTAGGGAATGCCATGAAAGCATTTTCTATGACTTGGGGAGTAGCAGCGTCCTATATCACCCTTGATTGGTTCTTATCTTCACCGACATATCCTGTAGCTTCATTGAAGATCCGTTGGAACTCATTTAGAGCCCTTATAAAGTTTTCAGAGTCATCTAGATTGTGCTCGAGCTTAGCTTCAAGTTTTTTTTCCATCCCACCATTGTTAGTGATCAATCTCATGACTTTTTCCAATGATATCTCCAAGGCCACATTTACCTACAAGGCAACAGTAAGATATGCGAGTCTCTTATTTGAATCAGTAAGCCATCTCTTACCCCCTTGGAATCTTTCCTCATTCCTAACCCTCCATAGGTACCAAAGAATTTCAATTGTAAGAATATCCCAAAAAATCTTATAATTTTTTGGAATATTTCTACAAATAAACATTATTTCACACCAGTTGATCTGTCCATATTCATTCATATGAGAATTTCATTACAAAATATATTCCAAACCTCTTTGGCATAAAAGCATTCAAAGAAAATATGCATTGTTGTTTTAGGTGTCCTGCAAATACTACACATATTCACTTCATTATGATTAGTCTTATAAGATTTTTTTTGTAGCAACAACTGCCACCTAAAACATGCATTCTTTGGCTCATTAATATTCTGCCATAAAGATGAGATCACTTTTTTCCAACTAGCATAAGTTAGATTAATATTCCAACAAGCATTAACATGGTACTAAACACCATTTGTATTAGTAAGTTCTTTATAAAAACTCTTAGTTTTAATTTCATGTAACAAGGAACCATCCTTCCAAACCAAGTCATCAAAAATTACATCAAAAACTATCTCACTATCACAGGATTCAAAGGGAAATAAGCATTTTTGCAGGAGTCCAAGAGGCTATTGTAAGTTCTAGTGTTAAAATTATCCAACTGAAACTCCTCAACCAACTTGTCCAAAGGTTTGATTTTCCCGTTTTCAAGAAGGTTATGGAAGGTTTGAACATCGGCTAGGTTCCACTTTTTGGTAGAGCACCCTTGCAGTAGTGCCATGGGCTTACTATTATGCTCTAAAGTCCACCATGGGGAGTAGGATGTATGGCATCTGAGATCATTATTGATAGCGATATTGCAATTTTTAAACCCAACTTGATGTTTCACCAATTCCTAGGCCTTACATAAACTTTTGAACACAAGGGATCCAACCATTGTCATGGGGTGTTTATCAATCAAAATATCACAAAGGGGCAAGTTCTTCAAAGATTTAGAGTACTTGGGGGAGGCACTAAGGATTTTGTTTCTAACTAGGACATTCCACGGTTCCCCACCATAAGTAGCCTTTGCAATCCACTTTGTAGCCAAGGAAATGCCTTGGGATCTAAGATCTTTTAACCCCAACCACCTCTCAATGAGCATGCACTGTCACAATCGGTAAATGAACTTCCTCCAATAGTGGCCCTCGGGGAACTATGATTCCTTATTTTGGCAGGTTTATTTATAACCACCCGGGTGGGAGGGAATTAGCCGGAGGGGTGGGTGGGAGGAATAGCTCTATATCCGGGGGTAAGATTGCCCCTTAGAATAGTAGGGCCCCCAGGAATAGTTGTGGGGGGTTAGGGCTATTATTGTGCAAGTGGTATGTGCTTCAGAATCGAGTCAAAAATTGCGCGCTCCATATATCGATGGGTGGGGCTGAGCATTTCATGAGGAGGGGGGAGAGAGATGGTACTGGAATAAATATCCAAACTAGAACGGAACTAAACTAAACGCCGACTATAGTCAGGGGGTGGGGGGGCATATGTACGTAATACGACTAGCCTGAATTAATCGTATTACATATATACATACATACATATGATGATGTGAAACTCCCAGGGAGACATAGATGCAAGCGCAGCGAACCACTATGAGCAGGGCATTTAATTTATCCCCTACCCTATCCCCATCCCTGACCCCCTCTCTATAGTTGTAGAGCCTAGTTGGAAGGCCCTATCCCGGGGGGTAGTAACCCCCCGGGCCCCCGCATCTATGGTTGTATAGCCTAGTTGGAATTCAAGAAATCCATTCAATGAGTCATCATCATAAACATACATGTCACATAATTGAATTGATTCAGAAATATAGTCCGATGGGACTGGGGGTCGGGGGGTATATTGGCCATTCCATTCATTCCCTAGTGCCCAACCATATAGGGGCCATTATTTCTATAGGCTAAGGGAATTCCAATAATATTTCATCTGCCAGTTATCTATCACATAGATCATTTCTTCAAATGTTCTAGATCCATGTCAGCTACCATAGAATTTTAGGGGCCCTCCCACCCGACGCTAGGTTGACTATCTATCTGTGATGGATGATGATGGCTGGATGGATGATGGTAGATGGATGGGTGGGACCAGTCATCAGTTGTATCATGTATGTAGTAGTAGGATATGTACCGATAGGGAGAGTTTGAGCTAGTCATTAGTCGCCCATAGGGCGTATATTCATAGATGATGCACAAAGAGTTAGATGTGGAGGGGCGGCTTGGGGTGGGAACTTAGGAGGAAATAGTTAGGGCGAAGCAGTAGAGAATCAGTAGCCCCAGGGTGAGGCCCCTGGAACATTTATAGGGGTTTGGATAGGGCAATACTGGGGCTCTCTCGGCGCCCTATCCACCTATCCTAGCTATTGATGCAGGTGGGGGTGGGGGAGAGGCGCTCGATTTCTGTGTGTTCCTTCTCTATTTTGAGTGAGTGAAGGATAGTAAGTGAAGGATGGGCCTCATGCTTCGGAGTAGGGTTGGCCCATGCTTTGTATCTCACGTGCTATGCTATGGACATGCCATGGAATCGTGGAATGAGATTTGTTCCTTCCGACAAACAACAGAATGAGCCACCCAGAATTTAGCACTATGAAGGCGGTAGCTACATCACGACATGGGGGATCAATGGCTTGGTCCACAACTCCTCGAGCGAGAAGATTTGTTATTCCTTCTGGAATGATGTTCTCTTCCCCCAGGTCCTCCGGTCATGAGACTAAAAGGGCCATAGGGGAGAATAGATAGTGTGTGCTTCCTCACCAATATAGTTCCCGCTGTGGCTACATGACGAATAGTATGATTCTTCCTCCTTCGGCTTTGGAAGAGGGAGAGAGATTGATCGGTTCCAGGAAGAAGGATGATTGAAAGTATGCAGGTCATTCAGGCACTAATAATTCTTATTCAACAAGAATAACTACTCTAGTTGTGGAGTTGAAGAACTACTATAGTTGTGGAGTTTGGGTTCTCCACATCCATACCATGGGATGATTGAATTCATAGCAACACCCCACGTCTGCCTAACCACACCCACCCCGCCTGAACAAGGTGGCCGGCCTAACCACACCTCCGTCTTGCTCTTCACTTGTGCACTGAACACTAAGGCCTATAATGATTCAAATATTTTTGAGGGCCCCTATGCATTGTAGGGCTGCTCTCATTATCCCCGGTGAATAGATAGGCATTGATCATGTGAATTTGAGTTGCTCGGTCCCAGGGGTCTAGTGGCTATTTGGTCATCTCCCTCTTTCTCTGATCACTCGATACATTTTCATTAGCGGCTATCACTCGGTTGAAGAGTACTATAGCTATTGATCATGGGTATAGATAACCATCAGTGGTGAAATACCCGAATCAATGTCCTCCCCATATCCGCATCTATGTCCTACCACCGATGGGGATTTCTTCCTCGTTGTTGGGCCCTAGAGGCGGAAAGAAATGATGGTTCCAGTCGAGATGGTTCTTGGACAAAAAGATCTTCTCCCCTCCTTCCTTTATACGCTGAAGAGGGAACAACCTTAGCCCCCCAAAACAACCCCTGGCGAATAGTAGGGGCCCACCCAATCTATATCTGTACTATAGTTCGCTGGGGTTTGGTTAGACCCCCTATAGATAAATGGCTAGAACCCCCAGCAGGGGTGGAACTAAAATCCCCCCCACCTGACTACCAACGCTTTGCGCCCACCCATATGTTCCTTAGGGGTGGGTGTTGCATTATAGTTCAGCCGGGTGGGGGGGGATTCTAGTTCCCCACCAGGGATTTTCCCCATAGAATAGTAGGGCCGCCCTGCGTTTCGCTACTGACCTACACTTCGCACTCCATAGAATAGTAGGGGCTAACCTGAGGCAGACGCCACTGACCTGCCCTTCGGGACCGACCTATTCGTCTCATGGTCGGTCCCGAAGGGCAAAAAAGCAGAGCCCTAGGTGGTGGTGGAGCCAAGGTCGATGGGGTCTGCTCTAAATATTGGTGGGGTCGAGAGGGTGGTGGGGTCCACCTAGGGTGGGAATGGTAGGGGAAGGCAGGGGGCCCTATTATAACTGTTATAGGGGGTGGGGGAACTATAGAAGAGGGGGGTGGGGGGGCTATAGCCCCTATTATAGATAGGGGGAGAGGGGGTGGGGGTGAACCACTCGACCCTAACCCAACCTACTATAGATAGCTGGGAGATGGGAGAGGCAGTCGAGGGAATCAACCTTAGTTAGAAGGAGGGGGAGGCACTCTAAGATAGGGCAAGGGCCCCAACCTTTATAGTGGGGCAACTCCCCGAGGGCACTCCCCCTCCTATGCCCCTATTATGGATAGGGCTTCCAACCAAATGAAACGGAGAACACTTCCCCCCCACCTACTATAGATAGGCCCTTCCCCGCCTTCCCCTTCTACCTTCCCCCCATTATAGAGAGGGGGGAGGGGGAGGGGGAGAGGAAAGGGAAATGGAGGGCACTAACCTACCTTCTCTTCTCATAGAAGCAACCACACTCTGATGTGATTCATAGCTCATTATATACGTGACCTATAAAAACTATAGAAAGTTATAGTAGGGGGTGGGGGGCCCCCTACTATTCTATGGTAGGCACCCCCACCCCTTTCTAGTTATAGTAGGGGTTGGACGTGAGACAACAGAGCACTGGTCTCATCCCCTACTATAGTGCCGAGGTATCACGTATATAATGGTGTGGAATCTCGCCTATCTACCCTAAGGCGAATGGGTCGGTGGGGTTAGCAGGACAGACTGTTGGGACAGTATGGTTGGTCCTACATGCTCTATAGCCACCCACCCCCCTTGGGTCAATCCCGAAGGGTCAGTCGGTGGCTAGACTAAACTAAACTAAACTATAGTAGGGGGTGGGGGGGCGAGTTCTAGGTCATAGGACTGGGAAAGGAGCAACTCGACCAACCCTTCTCTTCTATAGTGCGCATTGATTGGGATGGGAGAAAGGATGGGCCCCTACTCAACTATAGAAAGGGGGGTGGGGGTCAATTCTTGATCTGAGAAGAATTAGGCGTGGAGTCTCTCACCTACTATCTATAGGGGTGGGAGCAAAGGATCAGAGATAATAGCGGAATAAGGAAATGATTTCGGATAAATGGCTATTCCTCTCTGAGTACCTAAAGGTCCTCACAATCGCTCCTTGTGATGTTGCGGAACCATGGCAATTAGGATCTCAAGACGCGACAACACCTGTGATGCAAGGAATCATTGACTCACATCATGATATCCCTTTCTTCCCAATTTTGATTTTGGTTCTCGTATCACAGATGTTGGTTCGTACTTTATGGCATTTTCACTATAGAAGAAATCTGATCCTGCAAAGGATTGTTCATGGAACGCTTATAAAGATTATTTAGACCATACTTCCTAGTATTATCCTGATGTCCATCACTATACCATCATTTGTTCCGTTATACTTGATGGACGAGGTTGTGGTCAGTCCAGCCATTACTATCAAAGCTATTGGACATCAACGGTATTAGAGTGCGCCCCTTAACGAGGGGGAAGTGCAATGTACTCTACAATATGGCCATTTGGCTTACTGAAGGGGGAGAATCTCCCATTCTCCGACGTCGAGAGACTCAAGGGACCGTAGCATGCCAGAAAGGGGATTGAGTTAGACTGGAAAGGCTAAGGATCGCCGACCCCCTACCCCTACAACTATAGAAAGGGGGGGTGGGGGTGGGGGTGGGGTAGCTATAGTTGGGAGGCTGAGGGTCCAAACCTGATTCCTATAGAGCGCCCAGTGTGGTGTGTTCAACCCGGTAGAAAATCAGGACTTCATGCCAGGGGGCCCTACTCTATAATGGGCCCCCCACTACACTATAGAAAGGGTGGATAGTTTGTATAGGCACCCCACCCCCTCCCTACTATCTATAGGGCCTTTTCTATAGTGGGAGGGTGGATAGGGGTCACCCTAGGGGGTGCCTAAAGTAAAGGCTGCCATTCCATTCGCCCATGAACTATAGTTGAAACCCATTCACTCATCACTTACTGCTTACCGCTCCCGTTAGTCTGCTTCCACGAGAAAGGGCGACCTTCCCCGGCCGAGCGAGCCTATGGTTCCTTGTCGTTGGAGTTTTCCCCGATGCCCAACCCGCAATGTCCGATCGCAGCGCTAGAGTGGTGAATCTATCGGCACCACGCATGGCAGTGGCATACAACTTTGGACCTAGCAGGCCTGCCTGAACCTTTTGGAATGGGGGATCGATGCGGTGGGAGGCCGTTGACTGGCTCCCTATCTAGGGACGAAGTTCCCATGGTAGGGCACAAGCAACTGAGACTGAGGGCCTTACTATCTATAGGGCCCCTCCTTTCTATAGTTCAAACCACTTGCCCTATAAATGACCTATCCAGACTATGGGGGTGATAATCACTCAAGGTGAGGGCCCTATCCCCCTATAGATAGTAGGCCCCCCCGGCACTACCCCCCCACTATAGAAAGGGTAGAGAGGGGGGCGACTTTAGGAGGCCGAGGTTTTCCCTCGACCCACCCCACCCCTTTCGCCTTTCTGATAGTAGGGGTTCTACCCTACACTATAGTAGGGGGCTAAGGTTGGGTCGAGCCGGAGGGGGCGGCTCTCTATAGTCATAGTCGCGCCCTCAGGTGGGAGAGAGCATAAATTCCCTTGTGTCGATGTTAGGAGGCTGAGGGGGACCAGCGCTTATACTCCACCATAGGACGGCCGCTACGATATGCGATAGAGAAGTCCCTTCATCAGAATGCCCTTAGAATAGTAGGGGCACTAGGAACCGCCCTCCCCCTACCCTGGTAGGCAGCAGGGTGGGCATGTTACGTATATAATCTATTCCGCCTACTGTATCGGAAACTCAAGTTTGGTGCTGGCCCGCTAGACTTGTACTTTCGATATGGGGATAACTCTTTCCAGTTCGAACCCTTCTCACCTCGAAAGAGTGAGTTGTATCCTGGTTGAGAAAACTCACTCAATGGGGAAAGTTTATACTCGGTAATCAACCCGACAATACATCGCATGAATCATCAGAATAAGGAAAAACCCATGAGAAACCTTTTCACATTTATCAAAGCGTGTTCCCTTCTATTTTGTCACAAACCACACATGAACCTGAGTTCACAAACTATGTTGGAATTTGCACCCATTTTGACTGTATTTGCTGACATTTTGATCGTTTATGTTCTAGTGTGTTAGACCTAATATCGCAACCATCAATTTTTTTTTAAGTTAGCGGATTGCTTCTTAGCTAGATTTTTTGTGACACTAGTGTTTGAAATGATTGCATCTTTCTTATTCAAGACGTGGGGCCCCATACTTCGGGTTTCTTTGGTATTTATGCTAGCCTTTATAGTTTTTCACATGTAGCTAGCTGATACTCCCACGTCCTCCCTGCTACCGCAAATAGAATCACCCACCCTTCAACCACTCAATTTTATATCTGGTGAAAGTAGTGGGGCCGCAGGAGGGTCCCCCATTGAGGAGGTATTTGTGGCCATCGGTACCAGGGAATCTCGGTGAGAACAGGGTGAGTTGTGGCCTATTGATCCCCCCACTATAGAGGCCTTGCAAGGTCAACCGCCATTATTAGTTCAATTGTCACTAGATCATCTTCACTCTCAGGACTTATCATTTTTCGATAATTCAGAAAACTTTCCATATTCTATTCTCAGGGATAAGTTGGAGGGTTGATGGGCAGAGAATGCCAATCTATTTTGAGATATGGCATGGTGAATTAGATCCAGGGGGAGAGTTCATCAACCCCAGTTTGTGATTATTTTTTCCAGCGGCCATATTTGTGACAGCTGAGACTTTCTGGCGTGAGCAACTCCAATCTAGCTCCTTACACTTTATGAGGAGAGTCAAAGCTGCTATCTAGGGGAGGGATCAAGCACCAAGCGAAGCTATGTGCTATTCACCAACCTTATAATCAAGCATTTGGCGGAAGTTGGGATAACAATCATTAATGATAGCCATCAGTAGGAGGTTTACTTTTCTGGTTGGATGTAGGGGGCCTCCCACCAATCAAATTGAAGGACAAGTTCCACTAATCGAGCTTTTGAAATGACTATGTTGCCGCTAAATACATTTGTAGCCACTTCTCATCAAAGTGGTGAGGCCCCCCTCAGCCCAACAGGGTTTGAGGGGGGATTGGAGGAGCGGGTGGGCGGGCTCTACCCCTATGCTTTGTATTAACAGATCCGAACAAAGATGTGTTGAAGCGGAAGCCCCTGGGATTCTCAAACCTCATGGATACGCAATCATCCACACCTATTCTTCTGATTCATAGGTCAGGGTAGGGGCCCCTACTATTCTCTCGGGGGTAGGGAATTCCAGATTCTATATGTAACATGCCTACCCCTACCAATAGAATAGAAAGAGGGGGGTGGGAAACTAACCATTGGAAACTCTAGTTTTGATAGTTGACCTACCAAATTCTATACGTAACATGGGTGGGAGCCCATAGAATTGTAGGGGGCCCCTACTATTCTAAAGGACCAGAAAACTCTAGTTGGGTTGGGGTGGGACTAGTCGTTGCTTATTTTAACGAGCTGATTAATTCTCCTACTCTAGCAAGAACATTAATTTGGTACACCAGATTATAGATGTAACATGCCTACCTGGGCCATTGGGGCAGCAGGGAACTTAGGGGATTAAGTTATGAGCATATTAATTGACCACATTAATGAATGAATTAATTAAAGGATGATGCCATTAAGAGGTAGAAAAGTTGTAGATGCAACTAGAATTGTTACTCTAGTAGGCTAATTAATTGGAGGGCTAGCCCCCTACTATTTTTAAGGGCTAGTAGGCAACTACGCCCCCCCTACTATTTTAAGGGCTAGCAAGCTAATTAATTACCATCCCCACACACATGAAGCAGGGAAGGTTTATTAATGAATGGATTAATTTACTAATTCGCGTATCAAGTCTTTAAAAGTTTTCCCCCACCAACAAGCAAAAGTAAAAAAAAAGTAGGTATAGTTTTGTTTTCAAACAAAATAGTTGCTTCCCATGCACTAATCTTTCGTCGAACAAATTTTCTCATTGGGTTGGTTGTTCTAGTTGGGTTGGGTGGGGATTATAGTTTCCCCTACTGTTCTAAGGTTGGTGGTACACCAGATTCTATACGTAACATGCCCAAAATAATTATCTACCCAGGGGTGTGGAGGGAATCATAGTTGTGGGAGGCCCTTACTATTCTAAACGATTGGGTGGGAGGGAATTCTAGTTACATAGTTGTTGGCAAATCCCCTCCCACCTGAATGAGGCTAAGGGGCCGAACTTCTATATCCTCATGAACACCCACCCCTGTTATGTAGTTATTGTGGGGGGGAATTATACGGTTCCCCGGGAATTATAGTTCCCATGTAGGGTGGGTGGATATAGTTCTCAAACAGTTCCAAAGAATATGCTATCTCCTGTGCCAATCCACTAGGGGGTGGTGGGGAAAGGGTCATCTGTTCTTCAATCCTCCCTTGCCATCTTCTTAGCAGCACATGCGCAGTCGCCACTAGCCCTTGTCATTCCTCTTTACATGGGGCCCCTCTCTCCCATAGTTGTATGCCATGCCATCGAGCTTCGATCGAGTTTCTTCTCCTTCGCGTTAATAATAGTTATGGAAATGCCTTGGCCGGGGAAGTAAGAAGTCAGGGTATGGTGATAAGGCACTGGTCGTAGTTCGCTAGGGGTGGGTGGGAGGATATAGAACTGGTTGGGGTGGTCTCGATGAAGAGGGGGAGGGATTATTTAGTGATATAGGTTTAGGTGTAGGAGGGTTATAGACTGGAGTAGGGGGCCATCCACCAATAGATTCTAATGCTCCCCTATGCCTGGTATTGGGAAGGGAAGGTCTAGGGTCATAGGGTGAAGGGGCCATGCAATAGAAGAAAGAATCCCTGCCATCCATCCCAACTATTATAAAGGAGGGGGCCACCAATATAAATGGAATAATATCAATTGAGTAGCATCGGTAATCTCAAGGATGTTACCATCCATCCAAGGCTTCTAATCCCTTTCTCTGTCCTGCCCCTCCCGGTGAACTCCCAAAACTCCTTGGCCTCCATGTCTTCTATCCGAACAACTAGGGTTTATTGCGGGTAATCAATCTCTACTTCTTAGCTACTCCAAATAATCCCCCCTTCCCAGTAACCAATCTCACCTTTCATAGTAGACATTTGCGGAACCAACTGTTCCCAAGGAACTAGAATTGGGTGGGAGGGAATAGAAAAGTTTTGGCCCGGCTGATTCCCTCCCACCTGGATATAGATTGGGCACTCCCACCCAACCCGGAATAGCCACCTTTATCTTCCTCCCACCTGAAACTATTGCTAGGGTGGTGGGGAATTTTCCAACTATAATTCCTCCCCTATTATACGGTTCTCCCACCCACCAACTAGAATTCCCCCCACCTATCATCAACTACGTTCTAGGGGTAAGATTGCCCCTGGCGAATAGTAGGGCCCCCGAGAATCAGTTGCAAACCCCACCTAAGGCCAATATGGTCGGCTGCCAAAGGCATGCCTTGGGTAGGAGGTAGAAAATTTGGGTGGGAATAGAAGGTGTGGGTGGGAGTTCCATAGTCTAGTTCCGGGGAACCAACTCCTATTTAATTAGACAAGGTGGGTGTTCATGTGGCTATAGTTCTAGGTGGGAATTTTAGTTGTGGGTGGGAGGAATTATCCAACTAATCTACCTCCCGGGGGGCCACCCACCCACCTCCAGTTTCCCACCGTGCATGGGAACTATGATTCCCTACATTTGAGCCATCCGTAGATGAATTATAGTTGGCAATAGTTTCGTTCCAAGAGGCAATGGGGTGGGTGGGGGAAGATAGAAGAGGTCAGGTTGGGTGGGGATTATAGTTCCGTTGCTTGACTTCATGCTTTTCACTCTACCGTAGTTGCTGGCCAGGGCCCACTAGCAATGTTGCCTTGCCCTTTGGGACCGACCTGGGGGGTGGGAGGCAGGTGGGTAAATATAATGGGGGGGTGGGGGGAATCATAGTTTCGGGTAGGAGGGAATCAACCGTGGTTCTCTGGTAGTCAGTAGATTCTAGTTAGTTGACAGCCTTCGGCACTAGAGAACCATATGGAATTATAATGGGGGGTTGGGGGGCAGGGTGCGTGCAAAGCACGCAAGGGGCCGTAGGGTGGGAGGAGTACAAGTTTAAGCCCCCTACTCATTTGATGAGGGAAATGAACTGAATTACAGTGGTAGGGTACATGTAGGGAGGTGCCCAAAATCCTCTCTTTTGGGTGGGCTGATAATCATTTCCCTTTCGACGCCCAACGACCCATATGTCGTATAGATATGATGATCTTAATTTCTAGCGGCGGCTAATCGCCCTCCTTTCCTTAGAAGAGTAGAAACGACAACTGCATTGAATGATGCACAAAGTGTGCAGTGGGAGAAGATAATTTAGAACTGAAGTGCTCCTCCTTGGTGTACGCCAGATTCTATATGTAACATGCCTGCTTTAGCATCTACACTCCCACCCATGTTACCTATAGAATCACACCCTACCATACTCGCGTTAGGTCAACAACTATAGGATAGACGGGAAGGGATGCTCTTGAAGGCTCCTCCCGACTGCTAGGTGGGGGGGGAATTCTAGTTCTAGGAATTCTAGTTGTTCTGGGGTGGGAGGCACCCATTAGAATAGTAGGGCCCTTAGAAACTAGAATTCCCACCCAACCCACCTTGCAGACAACTTCTATTAAGCCTAGAATGAATGACAGATTCCCTCCCCCCCAATCTATAGCTTGGGGTTCTAGCCATTTCTCAATTACTTATCCCACAACTATGATTCAGGTGGTTCATCAGGAATCATAGTTCCCTTGGGTAGAATTTTCCGAACCCCAGTGAATTATAGTTAGACCTCCCACTCGGGAACCCTATGATTCGAGAACTATAACTCCCCCCACCCAAACTATAGTTCTGGATATAGTTGATAGTGGGCTCGGGGTTGGCCAATAATATGAAAGAAGGGGGGCCAAGGCCCCCTATAATTCCCCCCCACCTAGAACTTTATTATGGAACTCCCACCCAAACCTAAGGCGTATCAACAATAATCTATTGACTACCAGAGAACCACTATGATTCCCTCCCACCTGGGTGGGGGGCCCCAACCCACCCGCCTCTTGCCCCCCCCGGTGGGGTTGCTCCCACCCAACCCAGCCCTTTGGGACCTAAGGCCTACCTTCGGCAGCCGACCATATTGGCCTTAGGCTGCCGAAGGTAGGCCTTAGGGTGGGGGCCCACCCTAAAGCTCAGCCCAATAATATGAAAGAAGGGGGCCCCTACTATTCGCCCGGGTCACCCAGCCCCCAAGTAAATAGCCTAAGTAGGTGGGGGCGCATAAATACAATCAATTGGAGGAGAGAATCACTAACTGAGGCCAACTTCACTCTTCACTAACTACCTCGAAATAGGAATCTCTTTCTCGCTGAACAAGCCCTACTAACCAAGCATAACTCAACCCATTAACTTCACCTCCCTGTAGAGCCTAGCTCACTAAACCAGCCATAGAATATATAGTGTTCTTGATAACCCCAACACAACCTATATGGAGATTAAATTATGCACTCAAACCCACCGAGGTGATAACCCCAACTCCATGGAGTGCAGGCGGGAGAAGCATGATTGGGCCCATCTACCTATCCTCGGGGGTTCACTAACTCGAATGGGGACTAACTCTGAGGATTTCCCTCGACCAAGAAATTGGTTGAGTAATGATGCTCTATGCACTTTATCGATTGACATCGGAATGATGCTTTATGCATGTCGTGCCTTATAGTAGGGCCCTCGACCAAGAAATTGGTTGAGTAATGATGGTTTATGTGCTTCACCGATTGATGGGGCACTTCACCAGTGCCTTTATCATTAAACTAAATGATGCTTCGACCTATTCATCACCGAACCTGACACAACACTATAGTTGGCGTCTTGGGGCTCCTACCGGTTTGTTATTCTGGGCACCTTCCGGTTGAACGAACTATAGCTCCTCATCCTATAGAATGGTAGGGCTTATCAATGTAGCACCAGTCCCACCTTACTGCATGCCTTTTTTTCTTACCTTTGCCATCCTACCACAGAAAGACTAATCTTTTTTTGAATTTCAAACACCTGATAGCTATAGAAGAGCCATACTGAAGAAAAGTAGATTCTATAGGAGGAAAGAATCTTTTGGAAAACTTGCAACCTTCCTACAAAAGAAAGATACTGTCTATTCAAATTTTCTAGTTTTTTGTCAATCTTTGAGTTGATCCAATGCCACATCTCTTTTAGATTGGGGCTGATTGCAAAAGGTATCCCAAGGTATCTCACAAGTTTGTTTGGGTCCCCCATTGAAGCTCATACTTTTGAAGCAAAATAAACATAATTGAATAATAAGTATATAAATATTAAGCATATATATTTAAATAATAAATATACATAAATATTAAATATATAGTTTTATAATACAGTATATTTTTTAAAATATATTTAATAATTTATATTGTATTAAATATTAGATAATAATAAACATAAACATTTATATATATTTTATTTATAAAATGAATAATTGCATAATAAGTATATAAATATTCTACTATAAGTATATTAAACACATTGTATAAATAGATAATTTTATAATATAATATATAATTTTCTATATAATATATATTGAATTATTATTATATATTGTTGTTCATATAATATAAACTAACTATGGCACCTTGTGCAATGGGTATGCCGAAGAGGTGTGGAAGGTCAATTAGGAAAAAATGGTTTGTTTTTTGCACACATTTGTGTAGTATATGAGATCAATTGGTAGGTCATTTAGAAAATGATTTTAATATTTTTATTAATTTAATTTAATTTTTTTATTATAGAAAAATATTATTATATTTATTTTTTAAATTTATTGTATTAACTATTATATTATTATATAAATATTTATTAATTATATCATTATTTTATATATTTATTATTATATTGTTATGTTATTATATTTATGTCATTATTATATTATTATATTATATTATATTTATTATTTATGTATTAACTCTTATATTGTTATATAATATAGTATTATATATTAAAAAACAAATTATTTATTATATATTAAAAAACAAATTATTTATTATATATTTAAAATTAATTAATTATTCTATTTTATAAGGGAATAGATACCCTAATGTTAAAACCTAAATGTGCTCATGATTAGGACCATAATTCCCGTAATGTTTTTTTTTAAGCAAAAGGCATGCGAGCCTATATATATGTATATATTATAAAAAGTAAGCTTTTACATTCAGTTTTGAGAGCATATGATAAGAAGTTGGAAATGTACCAAAATCAACTTCAAAATTGGAAAGGAACTACTACTTAAAACACCTATACATCACCCTTATAACACCCATAGAAGCTGATAATATATGAAAATTCAACTTCAAATATACAAAAGCTAATTAACTAGACTTTAGAGCAAAACACCACAAAAGAAACATATTATTCTTCCATAAAATCACTATGGACTGCACTTTCATCTTCAACCTCCAGCCTCTTAGTCAAATGAAAACCTCTTTGAAACAAGCTTCGACGACCCAAAGAGAAGGTTGGATGATGCAAACGAGGCATTCAAACATTGGTAGAGGAGAAGTGATCAGAACTATTATTTGAAGACTGAAGAGAAACATTGTATGGAGCACAAACATGACAAACATGGAAACCTTGATGACGATCCTGAGCCGGAGAGGGAACCCTGAGTTGCAAATCCAACTAGATAGCTAAAAGTGGGACTGGAGGAGTATGAACCCTTAAAAAATTTATCGACGACCCAAAGAGAAGGTTGGATGATGCAAACGAGGCATTCAAACATTGGTAGAGGAGAAGTGATCAGAACTATTATTTGAAGACTGAAGAGAAACATTGTATGGAGCACAAACATGACAAACATGGAAACCTTGATGACGATCCTGAGCCGGAGAGGGAACCCTGAGTTGCAAATCCAACTAGATAGCTAAAAGTGGGACTGGAGGAGTATGAACCCTTAAAAAATTTATAGCATAATACTTTTCCCTTATATCTACTTCCATGACCGAACAAATGCAATGACAATGCTTCCACAAAGCCCTTAAGAACAAAATTAAGAACAAAATTGTCCAAAATATATTGGAGGTTGACATATTTTCTTGCCAATTCCTCAATTTCTGTCAAAGATTGAACCAAATCCAAAGAATTGGACAAGAAAATTGAAATCTCTCGGGAAGGAAAGAGTATTCACCGAGCCCTCAGATAGGTGACATCAACTCCCAACACCATGGAGATAGAATCATCAACTCTGCCACCATCAATTCTGAACATTTCCCTCATAGCTTCTTGAGTCAAATAACTTTCAAATGAACATTCCCGCAATTTTACAAGCAAGCAAACTCTTAGATTCCATAGATGAAGTGTCATTTCTCACCACTAGAAACCCTAGCTTAAGATGATTGTGCTGGAAGAGCTTATCAATTCCTTTGGTGTGAAATGGATGAGGAAACAATTTAATAAATAGAGCCCTTGAAATACTGTATACTGAAGTGACCTCATGGTTTATGATGGAAACAAAAGGCATAAAGCAAGGCTTAAACATGATCTCTCCATGAATGCCAACTAGTGTGAGAAGATGGCATAAAATTCACTGCAAAACATAACATTTAAACCTTTAATTAACATGTACCTGCAACATAGATAAAACATTGGGAAAATTAAAATGTGAGCTTGAGATGACCAGCTTGGAATCTTTGCATGAACTCCAACATCAACAGGTGGACAGAAGATGTCCTTTCCATTTGATTAATACTCAAATTTGAACATAGAACTAATGATTATAGATATTGTCATTTTAAGCACATGCTACATGCTTGATACTCATTCATTCCCTTTGAGGTGGCTTGATAGCGGTTAACGAAGAAATTATTACTTTGATGGACTCATATTATGGGAGACTTGATAGAAGATATCATATCTTCACCAAGATACACCATCATTAGCATTTGTGTTACCCTAAAAACTCCATCTAACCCCGAATTGGTTAAAATTTCCAAACTAGATGAATGCCACGTAGGAATGAAAAGGCATTTTATTACCCATTTTCCATTGCCAGCAACACCTATACCCAATTTCCACTTCTTCCATTCCAAATCTTAATACTTAGCTTTGTTTAATTGGATTCTTAGAGCAATTGACATTGCCCCACTCCAACAATCTCTTGGAGATGGGGAAATGCAGATAAATCCTTAAAAGATTGTATATTAATAGAGGCTTGTTGATCACAAGCCAAATTGGAAAGTCCATCTGCTAACTTGTTTCCCTCTCTATATGTATGAGAGAGACAATAATCATCAAAGGATTCTAACAAAATCCAAATTTTTTGAAGAACATATCTTAGTTTCCAATTGCATGTTCTCTTCAATATATGGGCATTAATTATCAAAAATGAATCTCCTTCCACATGAACTCATTTAATATTCAGATCTTTTGCCAAAGATATTCCTACTAATAAAGCATGAACCTTTTCCATAATGTTTGTGCAAGAATTTAAATGAATTGCTCTAGCTGCAACCAAAAAAAACCTAGAATCATGAATACAACAACCAACACCTGCTACCCTAGGGTTACCACGTGATGCCCCATAAAAGTTAATTTTGAGAAAAGATGACCTAGGCGGTAACCATTTCACTTTATTTCTATCCACTCTAACTAAATTTGGCTGCATTAGAGCTCCTTGAAGTGGCAATTGAATGTGCTTCTAGTGGTTTAGAATAAAATTATCCCAGTTTGAATAAATTGAAGAGCTTGACTTGAAATTGGCTACATGAGTATTGCAAACTTTTGATATTGCCTTCTCAAACTTCAATTTAATTCTATCAATAGAAACTGTTTGGTTTTTAAAAATACATATGTTTCTTTCCAACCAAATTAACCATATTACTAGTGTAGGTGTGATTAACTAGATGCAAGCAAAAAGAGCAGACTTATGGAGAATTGGCCAAGAAGTGAATAGATCCCAAAG
This sequence comes from Sequoia sempervirens, assembly GCA_007258455.2. Taxonomy (NCBI): domain Eukaryota; kingdom Viridiplantae; phylum Streptophyta; class Pinopsida; order Cupressales; family Cupressaceae; genus Sequoia; species Sequoia sempervirens. Next base: position 1,589 of record VDFB02282201.1, on the reverse strand, counting down.
AGAATTAGGTAGAGGAAAAATAATATTTATTTTTCCCATAATGAAATTTCGTACCTCAAGAGCCACTGGGCAAGAAACAAAAAGGTGATCCACCATTTCATTTTCCTCTTTATATAAAATACATCTGAAAGCCCTTGTGACACCAAACTTTTCCAACCTATCACTTGTAAAAATTCTCTTCTTCAAGGCTAACCAAGCAAAACTACCAGCCTTAGGCAACTGAACAACATTCCAATAGAAGACAAAAGCTCTGTGAGACTGATACTAAGAGGCTTGAGGAATGATAGACTTATGACCTTGTTTGACTGTGTACAAACCATTCTTGGAAGAATCCCACAACAACTTATCTGAGACATGTGAAAGATAGACCTTTCTACTTTTCAAGATATCTCTAAGAATCTCCTTTTTCCTATCTGGAAGAGGAGTACTTTCCAAATCCTTTCACTATATGAGGCTTTTTATTGGATGACAAGAAGAAACATAATCCTTTAGAAACACCCCCCAAAGTTGTGATAGGACATTTTCAGTCAAAGGTAAATCCTAATTCAAATAAAGTGGGGGTAAGCTATTCCGAGAGTCTCTCCAAAAGTAAACTTGATCTCTAGTATTAACCTCCCATGAGAGGAAAGGGCTTATAACATCTCTACATGCTACTATAAAATTCCACATAACTGAGCCTACTGGGGGATTAGAAAGAGTGAATATCCTAGAAGGATTTCCATTATATAGATATTTGCTCTACATTACCTTACACCACTTCAAATCTGGCCTATCATACAGTTTCCAAGTTGATCCTGCCCCTAAAGCTAGATTCCTTCCAGATATATTATGGAAACCCACTCCACTAGATGATTTCTCAAAACACATATTCTCTAATGAGACTAGAAAATCTTCCTTTTACCATCCAAATTTCCTATCCACAAAAATTCATTAATGATATTTTCAATTTGATGGATAACACCCTTAGGAGCTTGCAAAACAACTAAGAAATAGTTTGGAATGAAGGCTAACATAGATTTAATCAATAAGATTCTACTACATGGTAATGTGAGCCATCTTGCTTTCTAGGCAAGTATCCTTGCTCTAATTCTTTCTAAAATATTATTCCAATACAAAGCCTTATTAGATCCCATAAAGAATGATATACTCAAATATGAACAAGGAAGCTCAACTCTTTGAAAACCTAAAGTTGAGAACAACTATCTTGCTAAAATTGATTTAACATTAACAACATAAACCTTTGATTTTGCTACATTAATTTTCTGCCCAGACATCAAGGAGTACTTATCCAACAACATTTTGACCTACTTTGCTTCTTGTAGAGAAGCTTTACCCATCAGTAATGTATCATCTGCAAAAAGAGAGTGAGTAGCTATAATATTTGTATTAGGTATTGAAATTCCCTGTCAAAATCCTTGCAAGTGAGCCTTTTGAATAGATCTACTTAGAGCTTCTGCCATAAGAATGAACAACACTAGTGACAATGGATCACCTTGGCTTACTCCTTGAGAGGATCCAAAGAAACCAATTGGAATTCCATTGACGATCACAAAGAGTTTTGCTCCTAAAAGACAAGAGAGGATCCATTT